>VZTY01006115.1:631859-677351 GCA_013400935.1 Turnix velox
GAGGAAAGTGCCGGGGAAAGTGCAGGGAGGGCCCCGAGTTTGAAGGTTGGTTTGCAGAGGGGTCGAGGTAGCGGCTGCCGGAGCCTTCGGCGGCGCCGGGTGCCCCCTGTTCCCCAGCGACCCTCCGCGCCCGCCTGCCTTCCCCTCAGGTGAGGCGTTGAGGTGGTGTCGGGCGGCCGTTGGCGGTGACAGGTAGCGCCGTTAGCCGAGTGTAGCGGGGCGGCCTCTGGGTGCCCCCCGCCGCTTCCTTGCTGGGAAAGAAGCCGGCCCGGAGGGGAGAGACGGAGCCCGTCAGGGGAGGCAGCGGCGGGCAGGCAGCCGGGGAAGAGGGAGGGTTGTGCGGCACGTCCTCTCCGGCTGCTCCCAAGTCCAAGACGTCTGGCCGCCGCTCACCTCCTCTCAGGACGGGGCTGAGGCAGCTCCGGCCCAACGGCCCCACCACGGTGCGTCCTGCCCCGGCCCCGCTGAGGGAGGGAGGGAAGGAGCCCGTTGCGGATGTCAGAGCTGGGGTGAGCGGCAGGTTCAAGGCAGCAACTTTCACAGGCAGGGAAAGCAGCAGTGTGGCTACACGCATAAATGACCTATAGCGCCTTATTATTATTTTTTTTAAAAAAAGTTTATTAGCCGCAGTCTTGCTTTGCCGAACTGTATGTGACGCCCGTTTGCATCGTTTGATGAATATGCGCATCCCAAATTTCTGAATGGTTTGCCAGGTTTTCCATCGTGTGGGTGGATAGGTAGGTAGGTAGTTATGCGTTGGTTATGATTCGATACTTGCTGAAGAGACAGACGCACCTTTGCGTGTAGGTTTAAATTGACTAAAGAATAAACAGGAAACAGGCGAAATGCAAAACTTTTTTTTTTTAATCTTAATCGAACACCTGCAACAGTTATAGTGGGAATGTGTTCTTCGGAGCCTTTTCTGAGTAGCAAGTGATGGCTGTGCAAAAGGACAGAAATCTGCTGAATAAATACATGGCACTAATGTCTCGTGAAGATTTATTGATCTAGGACATCGACGTTGTCTTGTGAGGAAGGAAAATGGAAAAAGAAAACTTTTGCCTTAAAAAGACTCAAAAGGTGCACCATGTAACATGAAAAGTGAGGTGTGTGAACAATCACACATCTGAGGCTAGCCAAAAGGGAGAGAGTTTTTTCCAATGAGAAAACACGAGGTAACAATTACTAGTAGACACAGATGAGGTACTGATGTTAAATGCTGCTGAGTATGGTGATGTTGCTGTCTGAAAAGTGTCTTTTGGGTTTGATCCTTCAGCTTCCAAGTACAGTTGGTTAGACCAAACTTTGATTCTTCCCTCCAGTTTCCTTTCTAGGGTAATGTTATAAGAAATCTACTCCATGCAGAGGTCTAGAGTTGTTTAAATAGTATATGATGCACTGTTGAGTGGAGTTGAATGACTGTGTGTGGTGCACACGTGTATCCTTCTACTAATGAGAATATAAATATTATGGCTTTGTGACTGTAAATAAAAGGGCAAGTTTTGCTGGAAAACCAGTGCAGTGGTGGGAAGCAGTCTAAGCAATATCCCCTTGTTTGCATTAGCTGAAATAGTGATGGCTCATCAACATCTGTATCCTTACTGGTGCTCTAGCATCAGGTATTTGAGTTACTGTGGTGCATAATGGGACTGGCATGAGGAGAACATCAGTTGGGATGCATCAACTATATGCAGATACATAAAAAAGGAAAAGTACATATTTTTGTATATTCTGTATTTATAGTAGCATATTCATTTTTGACTAGGTACATGAAGATGATTGTTGCATACACTTAAGGTATATCACTATTCTCCAGTAAATTCATACAGCCTATGTGGCCCTAAATGATGCTAAATGTGTAATGCAGAATGGGTTCAGAGTGTGAGACGATGTATTTTCGACCATTGATTTATGTTAATTGAAACTTTGCAGACGCTAGGCAGTGTTTGATGAAGTTTGAATTTAGTCTTCAGTGTCTTAGGCTTAGTTCCAAGAAAAGCTAAAACAAATTGTGATTCAGGATTGAAGCATAGTTGTATTAGTAAGTTTGGTAAGATTAAAACTACTGAACAGAAACTTAACCTGAGGATGTAGAACCTTGTCCCTTTGTTATTTTGGCACAGACAAAATGCTGCTTTCTCCGCATAAGACATTGAAGGTGAGATTTGAGATGATAAGCTGTTAGTTGTCTGTGTTTCTTTGGGGTGGAGTGGGTAAGGGGCAGAAGAGAGGTTTTCCATTTAATTTGCTTGACCAAAATCTAGTTCTTTCACAGCTGCCCTATGGTAGGTATGCTGTCTAGTGGCTGCTGCTCTTTCCACCAAGAACTGGTTGCACATCAGTGACACTAAAATAATTTGGAATACTTTCAGAATGTGATGTGCCAGAAAGAAGTAGTAGATTATTGAAATAGTAAAAAGGTATTTTACAAGTAATTTAATTCATTGTAATCTCTCCACGAGGAGTGAAGTGTTAAAAACTGCATGCCTACCCATTAATTCTTGCATGGACAATTGCATTTAAACTTGTGAGTAATCTTGAAAGAGTTTATTTTCCATCTCCAAAGTTGTAATAGCTTGAAACAGCTCCTTGCAAGTGAATTACCAGTTATAAAAAACAAATACTTCTAGGAGTTTAGAGATGAGTTTCTTCTGCAGATTGGTTCTATGGTAACCGTGAAATTCTTCAATGGCACCAAGCTAGTATCAGCTGCTTGTTAAAGGCACTGATGCCAGAACAGTGGTGCATCAGTTGCTGGTAATCCAACCTTGTAGTGAAATGATTCATACATACACATTTTCTTTTCTCAGTTGACAGCTATTTTTAAGAATAGCTGTCTTGCCTAGAACATTGATATCTAAGCAAAGGCAGCCTAGATAGCTAAAAATTTTATTCCCGCCAAACATCATCTTATCTTTGCCAGACTTTATTACATACACTAAAATGCTTATTCTTACTAAATCTCTGGTGCTCATTGGTCATCGTAGAGAGATTGTGACATTTGGGAGCTCCTATCAGGAAGGTAGTGATTTTTTTGCACAAATCATGATGATGAGTTTGTAGTAAATGTGCATTTGAAGCAATTTATAATAAGATAGTGATATCTAAATGTTATCAGATCAGCTAATTAGCTCCTTGAGATGAATGGGACTCTCTAGATACAGTAGTCTGCAGAAAGAGCCTCAGAATGAAATAATAACACATTTGTCCAGTATAACTTTTTCTTTGTGCTGCACAGACAGAATATTATAGTGATGGGAAAACTGAAGGACTTCAGAAAGAATGATTACAGGTGAATAAGAGTGATCATAATCTGGCAAAATGTCCCCTGTGTCCATCATCTCTAGTAGATGCATTTCAGTAGTGTATGCCTTGATTTAGTGTATTTGGGATATATCAAATGTTGATTCATTGTAATAAACACTTATTGTTTAGTTAAGCAGTGGAAATTTGCATGTACCCTTATCTCCATTCATTATCAGTCAGCATAATAATGGATAAATTTAATTTGTCTGATTAAGATTGATTTGGTCACAAGAGGCAAGGGAATGAAAATTAATAATTTTCTTTATGATGTGCTGTGTCTGTGTTGTTCCTGTCTGCCTTTTTTTTATCTAAAATCCCACTACAGGCAGCACTCTGACCTTTTAAACTGTGTTTGGACAACCTAGCTCTGCATCAGACTTCTTTCAGATAGACAGAAGAATCTAAATGCAGTTTTTCCTCTTGCTGCCTATGGAAAACTTTTTTGAATTTGAAGTAAGTTTCCTTTGTGACAAATGGTTGACTTTTCTAGAAGAAAACCTCTCCAGGGTATGCAGAAAAGTCCTCTGGTTAATATATTGGCATTCCCAGAACCCACTAAAACTTAGGCAGGTTGCCAGACACCACTTAATGAGGATGCTGAATGTCTGGCACAAATCTGAATGAAAACCAGCAAAGAAGCTGGGGGTGGAAGTGCGTGTGGTGGGGAGAGGGTTTGGGAAGGCAAAACGTCCACACCTATAATTTATTTTTAATGTCAGCATTTTTGCAGAGAAACTGATCAGAAATCCTTACCACTGCAGTCTGGGTGCTCCTCATTGAGTTAGCTGCGTTCTCAGAGGAATGTAGTTCTGCTGTGAAAGTAATTTATGAGTTAGGGAGGTTAATTTTTGAGGAGAGCACTGAAAAAAGGATGGGAAATTATATAAATTTCATGTCTGCTAAAACTGAAAAGCACCTGAAAAACGTGTTAGACAATATAGGGGACAAAGGAAGTCGGTGATTGCCAGCTTCCATGCAGAAAGGCTGTTAAAGTTACATGGTGGGGATAAACAAGGTGCTGCTGGAATACTTATGCTTGGTGTAAACCTGTGGTGTGTGCCTCTGCCTGGTGCCTCTGTGTGTAGGATTTGCTTTATGTTAAGTAGAATTGCAGGTGTAACAGATTCTCTGATGGCTAGGCATCTGGTTAAAAACCCCAGTCATATAATAAGCAGAAGCATTTTTTCCCATTAGAAAGCCTTTAGAAACAGAGTATATTGTTTTGCGTTTAATCTTAAAGGTTGAAACTAATTAAGCAAAAGTAGTTACATTCTGAATTGAATGTTATTTCAGACATTTAGAGCACTAACATTTTAAGCATTTTTTCTCCAAGGCTTTAGTCTGTCCTCCACCCAGCTAAAAAGCATTAATCCTATATAAATGAATTTTTATAAATAGACATTTAGGTGATAGATGGGACTGAAAGTTTTGAGACTTTTTTCCCCAAATAATTCTATCAGGAGTTTATTTGACCAGTCTGAATTTGGAGATGTGAGATGTGTGTGCTTGTTACTTGCTATTCAGACAGTTTTGGAGAACTCTTAAGAGAAATTTTCCTTACTAGGATAGTGGCATCTTTGTAATGTGTAGAAGGGCACTAAGTTGTATACCAGATGCTGCTGTCTGGTTTTACTAAGATGAGGTAATAAATGAAAATACTTAAGTCATTGAGCTTTAATGCTGGTTGCAGTGGAAAAAAGACCAAGTGTTTTTTTAACAGCTGTATGGAGATATTTGCAGATTTGTCTGTTGGCACTGACTCCTAGCTGTCTATAGGACAGGGTAAAACAAGTGCTGGGGAGCAGTGAACATTTGTACCTGCATTTTCAAACTAGTGTTAGTTCTGAAAGACAGGATGTTATCTCCTAGAATAGATGCTGCACATGGAATGGTGTGGGTTGCTGAAGTGTCTCTAGGAATTCAAGTCTCCTAGTGTTCTTGATTTCTTCCATGCTAAACACCCTGGTACCCTTTCTGTTGAAAACTTTCAATACAGCTGCTTCTGAAAAAGCATAGTCACAGGATTGAACTTGCTGTCTCCTGTAAAAATGAGTTTGGAGAGTCCTTTTTATATTTCAGTTTGTTCTGGTGTTCTGAAATTATAAAAGATGTACAGATTTCTAGGGAATGTGCCTTTTAAAAATATTTGTGTGATAAATATAGTGAAATTTGAATGATTCTGTCCTAGCCTTGACCATTGAATATATTTAAATCATGATACATAGGGCAGAGTAATTTGCTGCTTGAGTTCATGTTAAAACAAATGCTTAATAAAGTAAAATCTAGACTCTCTCCCACATCTAGAGGACACTTGGAAATGGTGTCTTCTTCTGGATAAGCCTTGATGTTTTAACTCTAAATATGAGTTGACTCATCTGCCTGATACTGTCAAGCTTATGCAAGTATACCGCTGCTGTGCTTTGCCTCTAATTTGCAGCATCTTCAAACAGTACTACATTTTTTAAACACAACTTCCACTCTTAGTTCCTTGGATTATTAGAAGGAAAATGTGTGATTCTTTTTTAATTACCTTTTCATGATGTGTATCTGAGCGTATTTTGGTTTCTCACACCTGTCACCTACTTGTTCCCCATTTCTTAGAGAGAAAAGAGGGGGCAGTCTGTGACTAAGATTTGAAGCAATCTCTTTAACAACTACCTTATTCCACTGAGACTTGTGTGAAATTTTTACCGTGTTTTAATTAAGAGTGATTCATTATTACTTTGGACTTGTAAACACCTTTAAACATTTCATTAGGTGTTAATGACACATGAAGCAAGAATTAATACGAATTGTTAGCTCATTATCTAGTAGAAATGTATGATATGTAAATTCTAAATATAGCAGTGTTTCTCAAACCACTAGGTGTAAAGGATTTTGCTTCATTTTCTGCTTTTGCTTGACCATTAGTTACTGAGTCTAATGATGCCGATTCATTGAGGGTGTAATATAGAATTCTAACTGGTTATTTCCCATGGTTTGCCTAGGATTTTCATAAGACAAAAGCAAGTTGCTTGGCTTCTGCCCTATGGGTCAGAGTTGAGAAGCACAGCAGAAGGTGTAGGTGAGAAGCTGTGAGGAACACTTATAAATACACTGACTTAATCTCCATAGTTGTTGATCTGGTGCTTTCTGTGAACTCCCAAATTAACGTATGATCTTCTCTTATAATTTCACCTTAATGGGGGAATATTTTGTAGGTTTTGCTTAACGAGTGTTTGCTTAACACATGTTAAGCAAAATGAAATGGAATGTTTGTATATGTGCAGATAAGATGCAGTACTCCTAAATTAAAGATTGCACCTAGTTGTCTGCAAGCTAAGCTTGGGCAGACTAGTAGCTTCTGTTGTCCAGTGCTGGTTCCTCACCAGACCTATATATGTGGCAGAAGTGGAGAGGAAGGGGATTCAGTGGATGTTTCCAGCGCAGATGTTTTTGTATTTGTGACCCTTTCACATTCCTCTTGCTGTTTTAATAACCTTCCTAGTAGTTTTATAGAAACAGCCCATTTGAGATTAACTTTTAGCAAGTGCTCAGTTTTAATTTAAAATGTTTCAAATTAAGAGTTATCCATATTTAATTGGGGAGTCTAAAATGTGATGTGTCCAGTCGAAGCAGCTTGCATTATATTGAATGCAGGTAGTGGTTGGTGTCTTTTTTCACATAGCTGATAATAATAAAAAAAATATTTAAAAAGCTACCATCTGTTGATGAACAGAGATACTGCCAGTGTTTGTCAAATGCATGCTTTATCTGACCTGCTCTACTTAGCACCTTATGGCAAAGCTTTCTCATCAAAGCACTTTACAAATATCTATATTCTTATAGTGCCTCATTAGATTGATAACAACAGTGGTATCACATTTTAATATTGGGATTAATGTACCAAGGATTAGTGTGATAAACATCTCTTTGGTTACAAGAGGAAGTCACCTGCAGTGGGTGCACAGATTTTAACTCACAGCTGTAGGTGAAAATCACTGTTCCATTCTAATGATCTATAGAGCCTTTTGCTGAAAATTACTGGAATGTGAAGTCTGAGTGTAGTTTCTACAGCTGGAGCCCTGATAATCTATGTAGATTGGTCGCCTTTTGTTCATAAATGGTAGCCAGACAAGTAGGTAAATTTTAAGAAAGAAATACCACTGTGCTGATGTGATGATAATGTGGAGTAGTGAGTTATGAAGTATTTGCTTTGTGTTTCTTCTTAATTTTACTTGAAATAACCTTGAAACGTAGCAAACTTAGATGAATTGAAAGAGAGAAGAGAAAGAGGAGCTTCAGTGCACTGTAGAGTGTGAGTTAGATGCATAAGATACTATTTCTGAAAGTATCTTTTGAAGTTATGAGTTCTTTCTTCAGTGGAATATACAATCAGCAACAGACTCTGCTGTTTCTCAATCCCTGTTTTCGCCTGGATATTGTTAGAGGTTGAAGGTAAACACCTTTAATCATGTCTACGTGGAGACAGCAAAGCAAATCACTTGAAGTGTTGAGTCAAGATGTATATGTAAAAGTATGTTAAACTTGTGTGTGCATGCTGTGTCAAATATAGAACAGGCTTATATATTTAGCTTGAATCAATCAAAGGTCATTTTACATCTGAAGGAGAACATCATTCAGAACATAAGTTAAATTACAGTGGTCTAAAACCATCTGGTATGAACGAGAGCCTCTTGGCCTAGATGTTTACTATGCTTTGGTGTCAGTGTTTTGTACTGTGCTTGATTTGTCTCAGCTTTACTTGCTATTAATCAGTTTTCATATGCTGCTGTTGAGGCATCTTATATGTAGCCAATTGCAAACTTTCAAGTGAACATAATTTTGTCATGAAATAGATGTTTGAACTCACTATATTTCATGGCAAATATTTTCTATTTTACATACCTTCACTAAAATAAAAATAAGACACAGCCTTTCTTTGGTTCCTGGTGAATTGTGTTTTGGCCAGAGGCCTAGTGTATTCAGGGTCATCAGCTGAACTGCCAAGGATCTTCCTTTGTGACTGTCTTTCTAGGAACATGCAGATTCCTGCATGAGAAGTCTGCTGGAAAGTCCAAGACTGAAGAAGTCCCTATGGACCCACTTAAGATTAGGAGACCTCTTCATCTACATACTGAAACTATCAGTTCTCCAAAGAAAAAAGTGCTTCTATTTGACAGTTGTAAAACTGAAGCCTTAATTTGTTAGGAAATTTGGAGATTTTTGGTCTTTGAGAAAAATTATGTATATTGGAAAATATTCTTGCTGCCTAAAAAATCACTGGCTAGTTCTGAGAGTGTTCAATTATGCTTTCATGGATGCCAATTGTTATCTTTTATCCCCATTTTTGAATGTGGAGTTCATCTGAATCAGTACCTCAGGAGAACTGCAGCCTTTCTTGCCTGAAGGCTTTAACTTACCCGTTGTCATGTCAGCTCTGCGCAGAGCTTTGCAAGTTGCACTTCCCTGTGTCTTGCATAGGGAGATTTACATAAAGGAAAGATTATCCTGAAGTTTTTATATACTGAGAGGTTAGAATGAATGATGTGGCATATAGTCTTTAGGGGTCTCAGAAAGAAGGGAGATAGTTACCTTTTTTTCTTTGGTTCCCTAGATGGACTATTGTATTGCAGAGAAGAGGAACTGGCCAGGCAAAGTAGTTGCAGTAGATGCAGTCCATATAGCAGGAAATGGTGTTCTACCCTGTGTCCTCTTGTAAATAATACTTACCAAATCGGGTCTTTGCCTGGACGTTCCTGTTGAGGTCCATGATGTGATGTATTATTTCTCTAAAGGGGAAAATAATGTGCTTCTCTCTTCATTTGTAAGCACTCTTATTTTATAAGATAGTTCAAGGATGTTGTATTTTTCTAAGAAGAAAAACCTTGTGAACTTTGAATTTCCCAAGAAGATAAAACCACACCAAAGATCATAAATGCAAACTTGGGAGCAACTTTGATTTCAGTACATTGAAAGGATTGAATCGCTGAAGATAGTTAAAGCACAAGTGTCCCTTTAGAAAATGAGGAGACAAATGAGTTATGATATATTAACTGCTGTGTGTTTAACTGACCTTTCCATGATGTTTTCATAGTTGTTAAGTATATGGCCATTGCAGTGGAAGCAGATATTTTAGCAGCTTAAGCATCTCCCTGACTCATGGATGTACAGAATTCCAGACACATTTCTGGAGTCAGTGAGTTGATTTACTTTTGAAATGGAGAAGTTTTGTCGTAGAGTTATAACAGACTCAAAGAACTAACCTTCTTGTGTATATTAGAGGCAAGAAGAAATATGTAACAAGCTATCTACTGGGAAGATACTTTAATGTTTGGGGGAAGATGAAGAGTAGAATTCTTACTGGATGCTAAGGGTAGTCTCTTTACAGTCTAAAAACGTCTAAATAATGTTTTTTCCCCATTTCTGATATTGATATTTGAAACACACTGTAGTCCCCTCATGTATTTGAGATGTTCTCAGATGTCTTTGACACCTCCCAAATAACAGATGCTATATGCAACTGGTCCTGTTATCTCCCATGCACTTCTGTTAGTGTGCTTATTGATCCTGAATATGACCACTCTCTGTTCCCCCTTTTCCCCCTCCTTTTTTTCCCTTCAAACAATTGGGATACAGACGTTTCAGAGGTCTCATGAATCTGGAATGTCTAAAGGGCTTCCTCCTCTTTCCCTTTTCCCTTTCCACCCCATGCAAGACATTCCTGATGGAAGTACTTTGGTGTCAGTAACAGCTGCACAGCAGATAATTTTTTGTATCCTCAGAGCTGTAGTAGTTGTAACTCCATATATGTAGTTGTTAAATACATTTATGTCAAGTATCTTCCATTATTTAGGTTTTCTCAAGGCTCTTCTGATTGTCCTCAAGATAGCATTTTCACCTGTTTTCTGTTCCGCATTAGAAGTCGCTTTCACCAGAAAGAAATTGAGATATTCTGTTCTAGACTTGATTTTTAGGAAGTCTGACTGTTTCAGAGTCCTGTGTTGTGATTCAAAAATTGTGCTCCCTTCTTTCATCTCTAGGGTTTATAATAAGGTGTCAGCAATGATCTAGTCCATCTGGGAGCTTGCATCAATGCTTGGAAGAGCCATATGTGTCTGCCTCAAACAAGGCTATAGAAAAGTGTTCCACTAGCAACCAAGATGTCATCCATCTGCTAGACAATCCTGTAGCTAGTTAGCTTAATGACGTTTCTATTTGACTAGATGTTTCTGCATAGCAGACTCCAGCTTTCTTCCCTGTCCAAATTAATACCAAAACCTCTGTGCTGTAGAGAAAAAAAGAAAAAAAGATGCCTGTTCTGGAGAATGTCAGGAAGTTTGTGGCTTGATGAATTTGATCTATTTATCTACCTCAGGATGTTGCACTCCCAAGTTCTGAGTGGGCACATTGTTAAGAGATCGCTCCTGCCTTCCTGTGTGGGGAGCAGTGCAGGTGTCTGGGTGGCAGAGGGATCAACAGAGAAGATGCAAGACCTGGGTGACCTTAGATGCATGCAGAAATCCAATCATGCTGCTACTACTTTAGGGTATTATTTTAGCCTGCCGAGCTGTGTGAGGATTTCCTCCTGCAGGAGTCGGAGCTGG
The DNA here is from genome assembly GCA_013400935.1 of Turnix velox. Lineage (NCBI taxonomy): Eukaryota > Metazoa > Chordata > Aves > Charadriiformes > Turnicidae > Turnix > Turnix velox. The sequence continues at coordinate 642,752 of VZTY01006115.1, forward strand.
AGCTGTCACAGTTAGACATTTTACACAGCTACATGGAACACACCAGGTGATTATTTCTTGTGGTTGCTTTAGCAGAAATGTTTATTCAAGATTAAGGGGTTCATATGCATTCTAAGTGTTTGTTTTCTTAGATGTCCCTTTTTGGTTTCTTAGATGCAATATCAGAGCTGCAGGAATTGGGGTGAAAACCTAATGAGCCCTGTGAACTTCAGATACTGCTCGTTCTTACTGTGGTAAAACAGAGCACATAGGGACTGACTGTCATCAATATTTTTTTTCCCCAGCCGCTCTATCTCCTGTTTATTTTTAGTCCAAAGAGGCTAAGTCAGTGTTGCAAATTCTAGGCTGATCTGATTTCTAATCTGTCTGTGAGTCAGAGTTGAGTTGAGAGGAGGGCAAAACAACAGGGGAAATGCAAATCTAGATGAAAAGAATGTTTTGCGTTAATGGCAATTATATTAATCTGCGTTGAGGCGATGTGGTGAATGTAATGTAGAAAGATGTGTATGTGTACTCAGGCAAGACAGCATACAGTCAGACTCATCATGTCTTGCAAAGGAGTTTTCATGCAGCGTTATGTTGTTGCAGTGGGAACTAAGAGAGGCCATCACAGCTTTTTCTGAGTACATCTATATCTGTATGATGGAAGCTGGCATGGTGCTCTCTACTGAATTTGGTAAGTTTTACCTGAAAGTAGTAATTTAGATTAGTGGAAATGGATAAAAATACTAACTGAAATTAAAGAAAGAATTAGTAGTCTATGTGGGTCCAAAATAAGGCTAAGAGATTGATCCTAAATAGGGCACGGGAAAAATTTGTTTCTTAGCTGTACACTAGGGGCCTCTCTTCTTACAGGTGGTAGCAGTTCTAAGCTGTAAAAGTAGAGGAAGGTGAAATATCAGGGCAATTCCATGGAACAGCATAGAGTTATCCAGACAAAACAGATATTGAAGAGATGAATGGTACTTCTATTGCTTTCCCTTTTAATGATAACAAAATAATTGTAGAACAGTTCAGTTTATAAGGGACCATCTGGAGTTCTAGTCCAACCTGCAGCAATAAGACTAGGCTTTTCTGAAGAAATACTCATGAATCTAGAGATTTGATGGTTTAGATCTTGATTTTCAGAACTTTATCTTTTTTTCCCCTATTTTTTGAATTGCTTGTTTCTGGGCAGAAGGGCAGTAAAGGTGAAGTGGAAGAATATTAATTATTAAAAAAGACAACCTTAATTCTGGAGATTCTAAGTGTCAAAAAACTCTTGTTACAAGTGGAAGGGAGTTCCTGTGTTGTCTACATAATTACTAGAGAATTTTCCAGTTTATTTTCTGAAAAGGGAAACAACAATATGACCATATTTTTTTGCTTGTATTCCTTTTGCCATGGGGCTACTATCGATTGTTAAATAAAACATAATTTAATCCTTTTTGCATAATTTTATAGAACATAAAAATCCTGAGAGGTAACTGATGGGTCTTAGTAACATTGAATGGGCTTTGCTGGAAAGCTTACTGCAGCAAGACTTAATTTTTTAAAACAGAATGGTAAAAGCATGAGATGCTGCATAATTTCTGCCTTCTAAAATGCCTGTTTCAGGTTTTATTTTGTTATTATTGTCATCAAAAGGATACATTTCAAGGAACAGCTTTGTTTTGATGTATTTGATTTTTTGATAGAAGGCAAGATGAACAATATTTCTGGCAAAAATTGAAAGCATTTTGTTTGTGAGCTTTACTTTGTATTGTTTATTTACATTTATTTGTTTGGGTTTTTTTAAAATTAATTTCTTTGCATTTCCACTCCAGATTTGGAACTGGATTTGGGATATTACTAAAACTAAAAGTGTTGTTATTCTAATGCTTTAATCTGTTCTGTTGCTTCATTCTTTTTAATTCTTCATACTTGTTCTGCCTTGTTGAGAATATATGTTACTGTGTAGAAGATGGAGTATTTTCCTTATTGGTCTTGGCTATTGAATATGATTTGTCTGATGTAATTGCTGGTAGTATCTTCATTTTTGTACATGTGCAGATACTATACAAGATCTTCATTATTTTGGGTTTGATTTTTTGTCTCCTGGTTTCTTGATTTGGTTTACCTGCTGCCAATTCTGTGTAGTTTAATGGTTCCCACAAATGAAAGAAGACTTGTACAGAAACTTGTAACTTTGAACTCTGTTTCTTTTCACTTTGAATTGAGACAAATAATAAAACCAAGTGAGGTTTTGCTTCTGAAGGGCATATTACTGCCTATGTCAACTAGTCTTCCCTTTAGCCAAGTATCTTCCTTCTTCCAGCACTTCTTGTGTGTTGATGTGTATATGATTTTCCTGTCATTAAAAGTTCCTGTCCAGTTATGCAGAAGTGGTAGAAAAGAAGATTAGGTGCTTGACTTCTGCTGAAGTAATTAATACAAAATTGTACTGCCTTTTCCAATTCAGTTTATGTATGCTAAGGTTTTTGATACACACTGACTGTAACAAAAGGGACACAGAAGTGTGGTACATCTTGTGGAGTAATTTCTGGAATACTGTTTCTTGTGTCTCATAGTGACCTTGTAAATCCTTGTCTTTGTATTTGGGTATTCAGAATAGGGGGTGGGAAAAAGGATGTATATGAAAACATTACTTTGGAAAGTCCTTATGATGGATGCTGAGTGGTTTGTATTTCACACTATTTAGTATTATAGTCTTTATGCTACTGAATTTAAAATAAAAGGGCTTAGAAAAGAAGTGAGAAAGAAGAAAGTCCTTCACTTTCACCTTGAAAGTTTCTATGAGCTTTCATGTGTGATAGACTTGAATGCTGCAAGAGCAAACAGCAGTGCTCAGTGGGGGTTAGATCTTGAATGCACACTTAAGGATGGACACAGGGTCTAACTTCAATAGTGGAACCAACTCATAATGAGTTACTGCATCAGAATCTAACTCACTAGAAATGGTGAATGATACAAAACTGTTGACTTTATTTTAAAGTACTTGTTATTTATGCCAGCTGAAGCAGTTACATGCTTTAAAAATCTCTGTTTAGTGGTTTGATTGCTGGAAGAGTGCGGGGTTTTTTTGTTTGAGGTTTTTCATATCAAAGTAAATTATATACTACAGGGTGCATTTGTTTCTTGAACATCACTTTTACAGTCAAAACCTTATATGTTGCTGGATAAACAAGTCACATTGTAATTAGATGTGCCTGTAAAACTATATCAGAATGTAAAACAATCAGATTAATTAGAGTTTGATTAAACTGGCATGAATATCATTGGGCAGTCTCCTCTGTGCTGTTTTTATGCCTGTACTGTGAACATTCTTTTCCTTTAGCAGTGTCAAATAGTTCTGCAGAGCTATGTAATACTTCTTGCATTGTTTTTTTAATTAAAAATAATTGTTCAGCAACTATACCAATGGTACTTGTTTGAAAACATTGTTTCATCTGTTAAAGAAAAAAAGTTACAGCTGTTCCTATTTTTCACCTTATTTTGAGATAGCATGTGGAAGGTAAATAGGAAATATAATTGAAAGCTACTGATAAAATTGAGTATTCCTTTTATTCTGTTTGCATGAGCAGCTGTTATTTGTACCACCTCAAACGTTTAAGGAAGGAGCAAGACTCCCATTTCCTGTCTTATTTTACATGCTCTTGCTCCATACATTATTTAATTAGACTGTCTGGTGTAGAGGACAATCTGCTATCCAGAACCACTAAAATGGCTTCTGGACCCTCTTGTCACTGTTGGTTTAATTTTCATCATACTGTTTTTCAGACTATTTCTCCATCCATTTCCACAAACTTTGGGAGTCTTAGCTTAGAAAGAGTTTCCTGAGTGCTGGGGCTGAATTTGCCTTTAAGGATTCAAGCAGTGTTCTTGAGGTCACTTGTGGACTCTTGGGGAGGTAGACTTTATGTCATCCCTGTAGCACAAAAAAATTTGCCACCTGTTTGCTACCAACTTTGCTCATAGTTTCATTAAAACCTGCAAAGGAGGGGGGACAGGCATGGATTATGAATGAATTATGCTATTTATTTCACTGCAAGCAATTGGTTTGTTCCTGTGGTTCAGGAAAACTCCTGAACTCCCCTACAGCCTTTTCCTGTCCCAACCCCCCAGTTAACAGTTGTCATGAAAATGAGGAAAGCAGACAAGATGGAAATGTGCTTTTAACTGATGCAGTTGTTGTGTTTCCCCAGATTAGCACTTTTTTAGGGGTTTTATTTTAATTTTTTATAAAACATGGTTTTCATCCCTACCCAGTTACACTCAACTTAGTGGATGATTGAGATTAAATTCAATATTTTCTATATATGATTTTCAGGAAAGCAAATTTACAGTTTCCTATTCTGTGGGATTCCTGTGCTGGTGTTGATTGCTGGCCATGTACAATGGCAAGAGCAGTGCTTGCAAGTGAGATTATAACCAGGAAAAGTGTTGACTTCTCCAAGAGGTCTCTCTCTAAAACTTTAGTAATGCTCACTTTGGCATTTTATGTTTTTGGGGGTGTATGTAAGAAAAAAGTTTTATACTTAAGGTTAGACTGTGTTAAAAGGATCCCAGCAGCTGGATAGTGTTTTGTGGTTACTTGAAAGAGTAATTTTAACATTGTAATTTTATCAGTGCTTGCAGATCTGTGGTAATTTTTGTGTCTTTCATACCAAGTACAAAAAAAGGTCATTAACTTACAGACTTCCAGTAGGAAAGGTGGTTCTTTTCTAAAATCAAGACTATAGGGATGTTAATACAGTGTAACATGGTTTGGAATCAGCATAGTTTGAGCATCTGAGAACTTCATTTTATTGTTAAGGATATTGTTAGACAATGTCAAAGGCTGAAATTTTAAATTTTTATATGATGCTTACAAGGTATTATCCAAGAGACTGAAAGAAGCAGTAACTTTAATTTAAATAATTATTAAGATGTTCTTCAAGTCTTAATAGGAAGTGATAATTAAAAACCACCCAGGCAGCTGCAGTCTTCCTTCATGATGCATAGCGTTCAAGCTGTGGTTAGAAGTAAATATGGAAACTTGAAGGGAAAGAAACATATCTGATTAGATTATCAATGGTACTGTTTATGCAAATGAAGTTATTTGTTCAAACAGTATAGGTGTTACTTGGACACATGTTCAAAATAACGTGAGGTAAAAATAAAGCATAGTATTTAGAAAGGATGAATGCCTGATGCCTTGGCTGTGCTGAAGAACTGTTCTAATGCAGGGCTGCTGACAACAATGCTCTCCGTTGCTTTGTAAAAGTTAAAGTAAGCATATATTTAGAGAGGTAAAGAGATAAAAGGCAGAAGATGGCTGTGTAGGGGGCTGTTTATGCATATATATATATACACACACATATATAAAGAAAAACATCAGTCACATGTATCTTTAAAATTAAGTGACTAATGATAACTGACTCAATCCTTCAGAGTACTCCATGCGCAGTTACCCTTGGGCATCCTTCCCTCTATCCTTCTGTGTTGAATGAATACCAGTGGGGTGGGAAAAATGCTTTGTGTAGGCTGTTGTGCTGTTGTTTCAACCTATGACTCATATAAACCTGAAGACAATTGGAAAGAGGGAGCAGATTTCATTGCTACCTTCCAAGAAGTTGTGTGTTGTTTTGTCTGTATGCATGAGAACAGTTCTACCGTGAAGAGTCAGAGTCTGGGACTGGAAAGAGTATAACCACATTGTTTTATTATGTTGGTGGTCTTTGGCTTTTTATTCTTCTTTGAAGTACAAATTACTTATTTTGAGAGAAAAAACAACATGTAAAGTAGACATAATTCTACAAAATTACAAAATTGAGTTTACAAAAACTGCTTCTTGACTGGCTTTTCCAATGGTGACTTGAGGACATATGAGAACCTTGTGAGAGAGATTTTTGGATGTTGACTCATGTTGCATTATGTTTATTGCTATCATGCACACATTACATAATTAAAAGAAAAAGTTTAGGTATCCATTCAGTTTTTCTCATAATATGAGGCTTGGCCTAATTTATGGGAGCGTGTTTCTTGCTTTGCTGCATGGAATGTGTTTAGTAATGAAATGCTGTGTTCCTTTGACTTCTGCTTCTCTAATAATGCCAGAAAGATCATTGCATTATGATCCTTTTGGGGTGTTTTTGACATACTAATGTGTCTCTGATATGTAAAATTTAGTTTTCTTCTATAGAAACATAAAAGTTCATTACTTACATCATACATATACCCAACTTTGGGTTGGCCATTGTACTGCAAGGAAGTCAGGTAGGGCAGCTGATTATGTGTGAAATGCATTCCTCAAATCGTTTAGTTTGTACTGGGTGGGTATGATGCTTTACAAGCATCCAGTCTTTTGTGTTGGATTATCATTGTTCTGGTGGCACAGCCTGACCCTGTCCTAAGGAGATACACTTGGTTCCTGGCCACAGACAAAAACAATCATCTGGTGAACTGTTGGTACTGACTGTGAAATTCTGCTTACTGTTAGAGCATTTTGTAGAAGTGGAAACTGTTGTCTTGACAACTAAACTCCATCTAATAATAGATAACTGAAGAAACTACAAGTCCAAATGTATCATAATTCTGACAAAATTGAAACTTTCTCTTGTTTTTGAGAGTCGATCTGAATACAAATGTATTTGTTTTACATCTGCACCAGAAATACTTAATTGGGACACAGTAATTTTACAATGGAGCTCATCTGTATTTATTTTAGATGTTTTTTCTGTGACAAAATTATTTTTCTGTGATAGTTTTCTGCAAAGATGGCCATTCATTAGCTCCATAATGGCTCTTCCTTGATTTTTATAGTGTTGAACTGTCACAAGTTTGTTGCAGTTTGTTTGGGAATCATCGTGTCAATCTATTGTACCATGTTTAGACTTCAGAAGAACCATGACTTGGTGAGTCAAGTAGTGGACTGTTACTTTATCCTCCACTAGAAGATTCATCAATTCTTTTTCCTCCACACTTCCTTTCTTCACCATTTTGAAGTTGAATTTCCAATGTGATTTCTGCTGTGATAGTAGTTCTTTCCAAATCAGGGTGCGAACAGATTTCAAAACATGGAACTTAAGTTCTGATCACACAGAGTCACAGGTTGTTAGGCTTTGGGAGTGACCTCAAGAGATCATCTAGTCCAATCCTACTGCTGAAGTAGGAACAGCTAGATCAGGACACACAGGAGGGCATCTAGATGGATTTTGAGTATCTCCAGAGAAGGAGACTCCACAGCCTGCCTCTCTGGGCAGCCTTTTCCAGTGTTCTGTCACCCTCGCTGTGAAAAAGTTTTTTCTTATATTTCTGTAGAATCCCCTTTGTTCCAGTTTGCGCCTTTTGCCCCTTGTCCTGTCATTGGAGGTCACTGAGAAGAACTGGCTGCATCCTCCTCATTCTGAGGAGGAACAGCAGTTCTAGCTCAGTATTAAATTGTTCCTCTGGGTATAGGGTGTTTTAGAGAAGGTATCATGAAGAATTTCTATCAGAAATCACATTAACCATGTTTGGTTACAGCACAAAAAAGCAAGTAGAGTTTGAGTTACCTCCATAATGCTTCTGGTGTGGAAGGAACTCTTAAGCAACGGTAAAGCGAAGAAACAGTGAGAACCTCTGCAGGACTGCATTTCAGAGTGGGAGTTAATGTAAATGAGTTTGGACAAGCTCATTTGTTGTGGTTCTATTTGTGGTTTTAAATGAGAGATTTAACAGTGGGATCTATTTTTTAGCTAGTTGTGAAAGAACAAGCATTGTATTTAAAATTACATGTGCCGGTAACATTATTACTCCTCTGAAACAGTAACAGATCAACTTTGAGACAGGCCCTTTTATTTCAGGAAGCCTTTGTTCAGAAATACATCCTTCATCTACCACATAAAACTAGAGATGATTGAGGTGTGATCTGACACTGTACCTGTGCTGTCTTTGGTTTATAAGGCCCCCCTTGCTGTCCATCCCTCTTTTTATTCTATTGCCCTCTACAAGAGATGTCTTGAGTAACTGATTTATGCCTTGGATGAAATCTGATAAACCCTCTCTCTGTGTTATGCTCTGCTGAATGTGGAAAGGAAGACTATTCTGTAAAAATGCTGTTGTCCAGAGAAGCAGCCCAAAACATAAAAGTCAGTTTTCTAATCTGTAGCAATACTAGTGATCATGGCAGATTATTTTTCTTTCAACAGCTGTAAAAGTAGAAATTGAACAGAAGCTGAAGGAACTGCCCCTATCTTGAATTGAACTTTCCACCATTTGTTTTTGTAGGTGATATTTTGGACTGCTGTGATACATAAGGTCTTAGTGTCTTAATGAGGATAACTAAGTTGTATGGACAAAGAACTCAAGTCAGAATTCGGAGTTACACTTAATACTTCAACTTATATGCTTTTATGACTAGCATTCATCATTTTGAGAGAATACTTTTCATATAAAAAGTCACTATAATAACTTGCATGAAACATGTCCTAGTGATTTTCAGGAGCAAAAAATTCAAAAATACAACACTATTAAATAAATATAGAATGATAACTGAGCATCTGTTGCTGTGGTTATGTAACACTATTTCAGTTGTTTGTAACTTTCTCAGATATGAGCCATTGGAGTTGAAATTTCCTGTGCCCATGATCTGTTTTGGGATGATTATTTTTGGACAGAAATAATTTCAGGAGTGACACATCAATTGAAGTGTTTCTGAATTTAAGAAAGAAAAAAGTCACTGTTGGCTGAACGGAAGGCCTCGCCCATTTGCGACAGTCCATCTTAGAGGGCAGGCTTGACTGTTAGAGCTGTGCTAGTACAGCAGTTGATGGTGCTATGCTTTAAGGTATATTGCTGAAAAAGTCTGGGTTTAGACTAACCCTCCAAGAGGGAATAGCTAGGCTGTTACTGTTGATGTAGGTTGTTCCAACCATCCAGTTTAATTGCAACACTGCGAAGTGGTTGAGGAGGCACAACTGGAATCAGGGAAGAAGAGGGAGGGCCAGCAATCTGTGAGATGTGAATGAAGTGGCCAGCTGCGGTGGAAATCTCTCAGACATGCTCTGCTGCTGAAGCTAGTCTTCCATCTGGTTATGTTCTGCTTGGAAGCAATTTGTTTAAGGGAATAAACTGTGCTTGAATTGTAATTTCTTGATAGGTTGAATCTCACCACCAGCACTTTGGGAGCACATATGTTATGTGTTCTGTGATCTCGGTCTGCCCCAGATGTATGTGAATACAGAGCATTCATTTATTTGGGGAAAATGCCTCTCCAGGGGTCCTAAGTGCTGTCTGCATGTAAAAAGACTGCAGGAGGCAGCAGGAGGAATTTATAAGAAAAATAACAAGGAAAAAACACATTTAGAAACAAGGAGTCTCTGTAAATGACCCAGTATGGGACCAGTATTATAAAAATGGTTGTTCAATAGTGTCAACAACTGGAAGTAGCTGGACTGGGGAGTAAGTTGAGGGAAGGGTGATGTGGTTCAGTGGTTAACACGAAGAATTACTATGGAAAAATAACTTTCCTTACCATACTGCATGACAGCAGTGATGGTGCCTTTTTACAACTGTCTTAGAAGCTGATGAGAAAACATCCCCTTTGCTTGAGTGAGACTAGGCTTCCATGTGGTTACTTAGGCTGCGTCTGATAAGACCCAGTTCTATAGAAATAGTAATTGTCTGAGTGTTAAGCCAAAGAAGGAAAAAAAAATTCAAAAAATCCCCAGCAGGTTGCTGTAAAGTTAGCCAGTAACCTGTATGATTACTACCAGTAAGTAACAACAACGTATGTTGTCATGTAACAGTGGAAATGGATCTGCTTGAAGCAGACTTGTGTCCATCTGTCACACAGGCTATTAAGTAACTTGTCTTTGTTCTCATGTTTAGTAAAGGTCCCATCAAAATGTCAATAAATATTGTTAAGGATATAGAGGACTCCTGGAGTTTTGGATGGATTGGAGCCAGTGGCAAGTCTGCGTCTTCTGTATTTGCAATGGAGAGAAAGGGAATACAGAAGTATAAAAAAAATTATAAAATGGCTTTGGGTACTGTCTTGCAGTACAGGTTTGTGTTGTGGTCATGGCTTTCTGATGCAGAGGAACCCAGCAAGGTGCTGATGGTCTCCCAAGTTGTGGTGCCTTTCTTGCATTGGAAGGTGCCTGCCCATCCTGTGGCTCGTGTTTACAGCAGTCACCACTTGGTAAAGGTGACTCTTTCTGATATTTGCAGCTCACCTTTTTGTGTCTTTAATCATAGAATGTGCTGAGTTGGAAGAAACCTTCAGAGGCCATCTAGTCCAGCCCCTCTGCAGCAAGCAGAGACATCCTGCGCTAAAGGAGATTACTCAGAACCTCATCAAGCCTAGCCTTGAATGTCTCCAGAGATGGAGCCTCCATCTCTGCGCAACCTGTTCCGTCATGTGCTGTTCATAGTCATTGCTGGTCACTTCCAATGTGTTTTTCCCAATGCTAGTGAAGCTCACTTATTTTTAAGTACTAAATCTTTTTCTGTGGTATTGTGTTATCCTTCTAATATGTATTTCCATTAGAAATTCCGTGTCCAGTGCATTCTGGTTTTTATTCTGCTGCATTCCAGTAATAGAGTAGTGTTTTCTTTGGAAGTGTCTGAAGCACCAGGATTCTTGTTCACGTGCTGCTTTGTAAAATGAACTGTGTGAGGCAACATTTTGCAGACAGGGCTGTGAAAGAATACAGGGTGCATTTGCCTACCTGCTTATCTTAACTGGTTTCTTTTCTCCTTTCTGCACTTCTGGTCTTTCTTCTGAGTGCCAGTTTGCAGCCTGTGCTAGCAACTCAGTGAAACTGAGATCAGTCTCTGAGATGCTAAACAGTGGCCTGTCAGTGGTTGGGTAAGAATTAGCCAGGTTCATTCTGCTGGTGGGGAAACCTAAGACAGATAGGAACTCCCATAGAGAGAGACCATGAAGCTGCTATGTTTAGTGAAGGAATATAAACAAGGACTATGTGGAAGAAGAATGAGAAGAGTAGAGCAGGGTAGAGCTTGACTAAGAGAATGCTGAAGATGGGAGATGAATGTTGGAGGAGCTAAGGGATAAATCAAAACCAGAACACAACAATAGTGAATTATGACCATTTTAAAAATACCCAGAAATGGTGATGAGGAGTTCTGACGTGTTTGACTTGGTTTTAATTCTTGTAGTTTTTCAAGTCCAGAAGCACTGGAACCGGTTGCCTCAAGAAGTTGTGGATGCCCCCTCTCTGGAGGTGTTCAAGAATACACTGGACAAGGCACTGAGCAATCTGATCTAGTGGGAGGTGTCCCTGCCTATGGCGGGGGGGGGTTGGAACTCGATGATCTTTAAGGGCCCTTTCAACCCAAACTATTCTATGATTCTATAATTCTGTGAAATGTGGCTGTAGCTGAATTTCTCCTGTAATTTACTTGTTCACATCCAGCTCGGACCAACAAACTTAAATTACATTTTGTGTTTTGTGGTCTTGAATTTTGCAAAACTTTAATTTGCTTCTGTGCAAACATAATGGTCATTAGTGCAAACATAATGGACTAACAGTCTTTGAGGATTAAATGAATGACAATGGTGGGAGAGCAGTTGTCTTTCCCCTGTGTCATGTTCTAGACAGACCGCTGCTTGTCAGCCTCTGATGTAACTTAATTAATGGTAGTGAAATTACTTCTGATCCATAATTAAGTGAGAAGGAAATTGAACTGGACACTGTGAGGAGCTCTCTTTGTTGTTGCTTATCATTTAGAAGATAAATGGAAGAGTTCACATTTCATTACTGCCAGTCTGTCACCTTGAACATGAAATCCTTCTAATCACTGTTTCAGGTAAAAAGTTATTAGGTGTGCTGTCTTAGTTTTTCTTAGGTTGTGTCTATTTACTTAAGAACTGCTAGAATCTTAGGAAGGTACCAAAAACTGAGTTGTGAGCTTTTCCTTTTTTTGTTTTTTTTTTCTTTAATTTTTAATACTTTATTCTGAAGACATCCTGTGCTAATAACATCCTGCAGTTAATTATTGTGGTATCCTTACTGATGGGAAGGTCATACCAAAGCCTTGCCTTCTGACATACCTTGTCTGCCTTCTTAATTTTGGATTTGCTTTATTATGTGAGGAGGTAATATTTTTCAATTGACTGTAAGGTCTTCTTTTCATCAGATTTTTAAGCTGATCTTTTGCTGTATACATAAGGAGTTACACCACAAGAACTACCAGTGTGAGGACTTCCATACCAGTGTAGCAAGGTGGTGGTTATGTTAACTCTGTGAAATAGCCACCAATTCTGGTGCCCCTTGTTGGCTACATGGTGTTTACAAGAGCAGTGAAGCTCTGAAGGTGGAAGTTTGTCAGTCATGTTTGAAGTTAAATATAAAGAAGTGACTGGAAAGAAGTAACAGTATCTACCATTCCTCGGAGCTTTCATGGAGATTGCTATGAATTGTATGATAAAGGAATTATTTTTCTGATTGTTCACTTTTTGTGGACATCTGAATTATTTTACCAGGTTTTTCTTTAAATCTTGGCTTAGGAGTTATCCTTTTTGATAGCAAATTATTTTTTAATCTCTCAACCTAAATCTTAGTATTCTTTTCTCCCCCACTTGAGATCCGTAATGAAAATAAGTTGTCATCTGTGTGAGGAAATAAAGTGCATTTTTCCAAAGATTAAGCAAAAAGGTAACATTGAGGATATAGTGTGAGTTAGAGCTTGAATTAAAATAAATGTGATTGTCTGTTTTGTGTATCCCAAACTACTTGTTTTGTTCTACATGCATATTTAACTTGGTTTTTATTCTTAATTTTGGAATAATCGAGTTGTAGTCCTGTGAGTATTTCTCTTTAAGATTTTAACCATTAATTAGTTAGATTATATATTAGTTACTAAGTGTTGGTAGCTTTAATTTTTAAGTTAGTTTTACATTAAGTTAGCTTAACATTCACAGGTTAGACCTGATGATTTCTCAGATTCATCCATTCTCCCTAGCTCCTCCTTTTAAAAATAACAGCAATTTTATTATCAAATACAGTATTCTGTAAAACAAATGCCATGTTTAACAGTTTGCAAAGTGCACATTTTAAAAGTACCTTTTCTGATAATTTTCTCTATTCCTATGTTTACTGCAAATGTTTCCAAATGTTTGAGATGGATACACTTGGGAAGATGGTGAGGGTGCACTAAAGACAAACTTGTGATGAAATGTTTGTGCCAGGTGGTTAGAACTTTGTTTAAGCTTGGTAGAATAGTGAAGCATGTGTGTCATGTCTTGCAGTGTGAGAGAAAAAACAAATTTCCAGTTATCCTCAAGGCAGGTCCTCAGATGATGGAAACTATCACAAACCAAATTATGCTAATAGAGATTTGATTATGTCTCTAACCGGTGGAGAATTTGTCCTTTCCCAGAGATGCTGCTGTTGTGTCTGTTGGATTTGAGCCTTTTTTATTAAGGAATTCTTGGTGTTTAAAAACTAGTGAATGGGCTCCAGACAAGCCTATGCTCTCACTGAAGTACTGATTCTCACTTTACTTTTACCTTTTCTACAGAAATGTAATTTTTCTTCCTGTTATTTTTCCATTTGTTCCATCCTTTCAGATTGTGCTTTAACTGTCCTATTCCAGGATTGCCCCTCAAGTTCCATGAAAAGAGAGAGCAAAAACTGCTTAGCCTTCCTTTAGAGTAGGCTGTTAAGAACGAAATTCTGATTTGATCTACTTAAAGCAAAGGATGTACTTTGCCTGTTACAAAAACATTAAATGCTATGTGCAAATGAGTCTTTTTAGAGGGTATTTACAATCTCAGTTGTATTTTTGTTTATTTATAAAAATTTTAATGTCTGGAGAAATTTGAGACAGCTTCTATGTTGTTAAAATATTTAGATTGCAAATAAGGCATCACAGACTAGCACCAAAGATTCAGTTGTAAAAGTTCATCCAGATGGCCTTATTTTTGTCAAAGTTTTTGGACTGTAAATGACTAATTTTGCATTCTACCCAATATCACATATTGTTTACTCCCAAGAAATGATAAAATTCTCATGATGGATTCATCAAAGTGATGTTAACTGCAAGAGATAAAAGTAGCAGAGAGAAGTATTGTATTAGAATAATTCTCAACGAACAATTGAATCGGAACAAAACCATCCTTAATGAAAAGTGTCCTTTGAAGATGACCTGTGATTGCAACCCACAGTTTTGCTGTCATTTAAGCTGGAGGGGATATGTGTTACTGTCTTGCTCAATTGATGAGATTGGATGGATGATTGAATGATGAAACTGCAGGCCAGCTCCTTAGCTTGTCAACTTGTGCCTAACTCACAGTGACAGTGTGCATGCAAGGCAAGTGGCTGTATTCTGTCATGTTGAAGCTTCCAGTTGCAGCCTTCTCTCTGTGTTAATGCCGTAGATGCTCCAAAAGAAACTGAGAAGAAAAAGATGGACAGAGAGGATTGGGCAGTTTTTGTATATGTCACTTGCTATTTTTTATCCATTTCCAGTATTCTTTGTTTTCATATAGAAATTAAATATTAAGGAAGTGTTGGCCATTAACAAAAAAACATTTAATCATCAGGGAAAAAACTCTATATCTTGTAAAATATATTTTCACCGCCTGCCTTTGCAGTTTCCAAGGCTTCTTGAATCTGCTATCTTCCCTTTTCCTGGGGATTTTAATTCTTCTCTTCTTGCCCCTTCTCCCTTTATTAGCTCATCATTGTTTTCACCACTTGGAGTTTTGCTGGTACTAGAAAACTTGAAGTATCATCAGTCCAAACTTCTGCATGGAGCTGACTAAATGGCAAGCAGTTCCATGTACTAGAGCTGCTGAAATCTGTCTAGTAATTTAAAAATCTATTAATTTACCTTTGCTGCTTAGCTGAAACCTAGTGACAGAAAAAAGAAAGTAGCTACCTGGACCTATTTGTTAAATTAACATAAAAACCAAAAAGGCAAGTTGATAAATGAACATCAGAAAAGGCAAACAAGGAAATGCTGCAGCAAGAGAAAATGTTTTTAAAGTGTTACTAGTACATTAAAACAATTCAGATGGAACTGTGTTCTTCTAGAAGCTGGTGTAATTTTAAGACTGACAGTTTAGAGTTTCTTAAAATGCTGAAAAAAACAGTGAATCATCTTTTCCTTCCTATGTCTAGGTAGTTTCACAGATGAAGCTCTTTATGATGATGCTCTTTAAATGTGAAGCCACTTAAGAAATTCCACAGACATATTTTTTTATTTTCCTCCACACATATGATTTGTTTGACTCTATTCCTAGTGCTTTTCACACGCTCATTGTCACAGGTACTTCTGTTGTACTGGTTGACTCACTAAGCCAAAAGGAGTCTCCAGGCAGTCAGTGGTAATGGGAGGTAGGTTTTTCCTGCAAATAGTGTCTTCTGAGCAATGTCTTCTAATGCTGTCATACAGGTCAGGAATGTAGGTGAGTTCTTGAAAACCATCAAAATCATGTGACACTAACTGGTTTTGAGTTCTAACAAGTCAAACAAATACTGCTTCTGCAGATGCTCTGTTGTTCCCTTTGAGCGGGAGTCCTATCCATGAGCCTGTGCCATGCAAAGTGCTCATGTCATCTGACTGAGGACTTGGACCCCTTGCCATTTTATTGCTGCTTTAATTCATCAGGCTGGTTCCACAGTCTTATTTTGCAAGATGCATTATGTAAATCATGCGTGTTATTGGATCTTTATTTATGCTTTCTGTAGCTGGATGAGTAATTATGCAGCAGATCTGAGAGTTTGCATAAGCAGCAAAAGTTAAAAATGTGTTGAAGTTATGTGACATGGTTGAGTGAGTGGTTTTATCATGCTGTGTCCTGTGTACATGAAGCTGCCTTAATGCAGCTGCAAATGGGAAGACAAGGCACGTAATTGGTAAATTTATTTTGTTTTCGCTTTTTAGTAGAATATTTTTTCTTCTCTGTCTCAAAGGGGTGGATTCTGGATTCTACTCTAATCATGCTCTTTTTTTCCTTTAATGGTAGAAGTAAAAATATGTCATAATATGCGATGTCATGCAGTCTCCACTAAGTCCTATACTGCATTCTACATACAGAGTGTTTGACTTTACCTATATGTTCATCAAAAGCTATCATTTGACATATAGGTTTTGAGTAAGCATGAATATACTTTCAGTGTTTTAAAGGGATTCATGGAGTCAAATTAGGATTCATACTGTCAAAACTGTAGTAACGTGGACAGTTAAAATGATTACATGTGCATTCATCTGATTTCACTATAGATCAATAAAATGCAAAAATCATGAGATAGATGATGGTGTGACTGCCTTGCTCGAGAAGGTCTTTGGGAGCAGAGTAGCAGAAGTATAGGATATATGTAATGTAGTATGGTATATCAAGTGTGTTACAGTATAATGGAATGTTTTTTTATGTACCGAGATACAGTTGTGCTAAAAATTTACATAACAGACATGCACAGGAATAATCCAGGGTTATTGCAGACAGCTTGAGTGTGTATGTATTTTTCAGTATTCTCTTTAAAACTACTTGATTGAGATTTTAATTTCTTTATTTTGGGTTTTAATATAAGAACACTTAGAACTTTACCATACCATTGTAAAATGATTTGTTGTCAGATTTTCTGTCAGAGTGTGCATTGCTCTTGAGATGGTCAGAGCTCAAGATCTGACTTTACCATCTGGTAAAGTTGACTGCATTTAAAAGGTGTTCAAAACACAGTTTTCATACAAGAGAAATATTACAGGAGAAACTTCCTAAATCACAGGAGAATGTAATTCTCACTAGGGCTGTACTCAGTCTGTCGGGTTGACAGGCTTGTTTCTGAAATCATGTAATGCTTTTTAAATATTCAGACTGTGTCATTATTGGCTAACTTAAGACCTAAACTGGGAACAGGATCATAAAGCTGGAGGGAGAACAAATTCAGTATCTGTCTCAGCCAAATTGTTCATGCTTACTTTAACAAGATTGAAATAGCTGGCTGTTTGATAATTAGTGGTGAGGAGATATCTTTATTTCCTGTGCCTGTGTCAGTCACACACTGGAGATTTACTTTTTGCTTTATCATTACTGTGTGTGTGATGTACACATTATACTTGAAGAACATAGGAAGGCTGAGGATTTTATGTAATCTAGATAGTATATTGGTGTATTTGCAAAGTGGAACTATTTACTGTAATCTGACCATTTCCACCCATGTGCAATTTGTTTGTCTACCACTGAGTCAAGAAAGCAATCTCAAATCTTTGTTATCTTTGGCTATTAATTTCCATGATTTTCTGGATTATATACAAAGCTGCATTTCTGCAGTCATTTTGTTACCAGTTTGAAACAATTTGCTACAGAAATCAACTAGACATGAATATCCACTGGTGTGGTACTCAGCTAGAAATAACAGTACTTCACAGAAGCGGGCAATTACAGTCCTTTTTCCTGATAAATGAAAGTATTTCCCTATCTTTTCCTTCCCCCCACTCCACTGAAGATTTCTTTTGCCCCTCACATTTGGATCTATTGCTGCAGCAGTGTTCAGGTGGGCCAATAGAGGATAGTTTTAGGATTTGCTCTCCCTTTCCTTTGCAGTGTCCAAATTGGGCATTGGTAAGACTTTGCTTGAAACTGTTCAGTCAGGACAAGTCACCTGTATCTTGCAGATCTCTTGCACAGCCTGCTCTTGTCCATTTGTCCATTCCACCTTTATTCCATAATATTTCCTTGAAGGATCAATTTTCTAGTTTAAGAAATAGTGCATGCTGTGTCTTCTGATCCACTTCAATCTGTTTTGTGTTCTTAGTTCATGGCTGGGTTTAGCACTGTTTTCTACAGATGCACTGAAATGTCCTGTTCCAATCTCTCCCTGTCAGTCATGTGACAACTTACTTTTTCCTTTCAGAACAGTGACTCTTGATCTTCCCTTTCAGAAACCCTGTCATGGTTGCCGTCATCACAGGCTCTCTGAGTTCTTGTTAACTCAAGTGTATCTGTTTCCAAGTGTATGTGTATATATTTGATTTACAGATTTTTTTTTAAGAGGCTTCAAAGGATAGTGAAGCAGCTTTCTAAATAAAGTCAGCAGCAAACATTGTCTTGGAAGTCCTGGTAGATAAAGCTATTTCCTGTCTGTAGTTTGTAAGTCCTACATGGGCTTTACCAAGATGCCCCAAATCATGATGCAGAGGGTAAATGGTAGTTCACAGTTGAACCTGCAGAAGAATGTGAGGTCTTAACGGTGAGACTGTGTTGTGAGGATTGTTTGTGGATATTTGCCAAGAAATGTAACAGCTTATGTCAAGTACTTAGCTAGCAAATGATTTTATTTGAAAATGTTTTAAAATTGTATGGATACACTGAAGGTGAAAGCCCTGCTGAACGAAATGGACTGCCAGTTTGGTCTGTGAATCTGTTTCTGAAATCCTCAGTTGTTTTGACTTAATGGTTAGGCAAGGAGGAAGGTCCTTTTTGGTCAACAGGAACAGCTTCTACCATTCTTCTGTACCTGGACTTTTCCTAAACTCTTGTCAGTGTCTGCTTCCCCATTGCTGTTTCTTTTTGAGAGCGGTCTCTTTTTTAGTGCTTTGTGGCATGTCCTCTTCTGTTTCTCCATAGCTTCCCACGTGGTCTCCATATACTCCTGCTATTCCTCTGCTGGAGTGTTATGGTAGCACCTCCCACTCATGACAACTGCTGCAATTTTCCCTACGTACTGCAATAGAAAGCTGGAAAACACCAGTTTTGGGGCTACCTATGGAGCTTGCATATTTTGGTTTGTTATGTCTGATGAATGAGATACAGATTCAGGATCAGAGGTAAGGACCTTATCTGCTTGCAGGGAAAGATGTAGACTTGATGCAAGCTGAAGAATGTATCATAGTGTATCCTGTGTGGGCTGGCTCCGATCCCCAGCTGACTGCCCCTGAGTTTGTAGGGAGGTCCTGGATGTGGGTGTCCTTTCATTCTGCTTCAGGCAATGGTCCTGGTTCCTGCTGATGGTATTGGGTAGGGGGGGTTGTTTTGGTCCAGTGTGCAAAATGATCCAGTGAATCTGCTGTATTGGCATGTGTAAAGCACAGAGTGGGTAGTCCTCCTTCCCAGGGAGGAAGATGTGAGTTCTGAGTTATGTGGAAGTATCAGTCCTAAAGATGAGAAAAGAGAGTGGAGATCTTGGAGCCCTAGGTGCATGTCACAGTTTCTTTCAGAGGATATTTACTTTGTGGAGGAAGGTTTTTCTTCCGCAGTTTGAGTTTTCCCTAACATATGGGTAGGTAGGAAGAGTTTACCAAATGTGTGATAGTTACATAAAACATGCAACATCTGACAGATTTGAAAAGGGTTATAATAAATTGTTTCTTTGCAGTCCCTCTCTGAAAGAAACAGAATGCTAACACTTAAGTCCATAGGTTTTCTTTCCTATTTCTAGGGCCCTTTATGTTAGAGTAGAAACTCTGGCTGTAATCATGGGCTAACAATGGCTGGATCTTTGAGAGCTTTCTGTTAGGCCAGTACTGTGCTATTTCAAATTAGTGTTTTGTTTTTATTTGTCAATGCTATTAATACATACATATGGGAGATTATTTCCCATATCTCCTTTTCTGCATCTGCTGTAATCCAGAGATGCCATTGACTGCGTGAAGTTCTCAGATTTATTATTTTTTTGGTCTCTATTCTCCAATTTTTAAAGCCACACTAGGTTTCTGAAGGATAAAGCGAAGTTTAAAACAGTAGAATTGTATTTAGGAATTGAGAATTATTTTGCTTCACTGGAATTACTTAGCCAAGCTGTTGGTTTGGAAATGTTTTCCTGAGAACTGTTTGAACTGAAAGTCACTAAGACAAAATTCCATTGAAATAACTGTGAACTCCAGTTTGTAGCAAGGTCATTGTTGGGAGCCTGAAGTTAAAAAAACTTTCTGTAGTTCCAAGAGTGGAAGAATTATGGATCAAACAAGATGTGGATTTTTTTTACCTACTTATAAAGGAGTTAACATTTGGATTTGAACCTCACTGTCACTGGTTAATTTCCATCCTCTTTTTACTCTGTATCCTTAGTAAAAATCACACAGAGGAACAGAGGATGGGAAGAGACACTTTTTTCTATTTAAAATTGGTTCCGCAGGATGGAAATTTGGCATCAGACATGGAAACCAAACAAATCTGTTTACAGAGTTCTCTGCCTCTCTGTATAATGAAACCAACAGGAAAGCTTGAATAAAGAGAGATTTTAATGATGGAGCCACACTTTGTTGAAATTTTTCTTTGGACTGTTTTCTTGGTCTTTCTAGCTTGTTGATAAACTCGTTATTTGGTGTGGGATGTAACGCAAATGGCGGATGCCAGTACTCATCTTTTGTCCTCTGCTCTTCAGAGCTTCTGGCTACTGTTCACACGAATGAGCTGGATACAAAGAGTCTGGAAGTGGTGATATCAAAGCAGCCAAGGGTGGAACAGATACTGCTAGGATAAATGTTAGGAAAGAACTTTAGAGGTGTCATTGTGGGTTTCAGACATAAATTTTAGGAGTTGGGCTGTGTGCTGCTTTTTAATGCAGGAACACAGTGAAATCAGTTTTTCATCTAAAACTCCTAAAATCACTGTCACATCTTTTCAGAATTCAAGTGGGTGTACCCATGTCCTCTGTGGTGTGCTAGCAGGAAACAGCTAGGATGGGAAGCTAGAAGGACGTAATTCCCTGCGCCATGAATTTAATGATCAGGAAAAATGAGCCAACGGGGGATGGAAATGAGCCTATTAATCTGGTAAAGAATAGTAGAAATTTGTCTAGGATCAAGGAGAAAACTTGGGAGAAGTTGTAACTTGCTGACTCAGAAATTCTGCTGCTGCTGTGTAGAGTTGCCAGTAGTTCCACACATCTGGCGAACATCAGGAAAATATTTTTAAAAATATTTGCTTACTTTTTGCTTCCTAGATTAAAATTTGCTAGAAAAATGTTGTCTTTAGTGAAGAGTTGCAAGAGGAGAAATTGTTATTGAGCCTGTGGCACAGCCATATGTAAAGGAGAGAGATTGATAGTACCTTAAATTCTCTGTTTGGTTTCAAAAATAACCAAAATATTTATGTGGTTTTTTGTTTTGTTTTGTTTTCTGTTTAAAAAAAAAAACCCAGAGAATTACATTTCTTTGTCTCATAACATCTTGCGTCCAAAGATGCAGGATTTCAATGATAATATCTACTTCATAATGCAATGTTTACAAATGTATTATCTCTTTGAATACAAACTTAGCTGGAAGAGTAAACTTTTCTTTTGCAAAGAAACTTTCAAACTTATTAAAGGCCTTTGGGGGATGAATGTGCAAATAAATAAATAAGGTCTGGGTGGCATTCAGAGCTCTTTGATGATATTCTTTGCCAAGAGGAAGCTGAGCAGCTGTGCACAAGGAAGGACTAATGTCAGGGACTGATATATGGGTAAAAGATGGAATGAATGAAGTAGGAATAAAAAGTCCCTTTTGACAGTCACCAGTGTAGTTGGACTGGTTGTTACAGTCAACATAAAAAAATACACTGAGAAAGGGGCTCACTGATGATGTGAGAAATTTTGCTGATTATATTAACTTGTTTGTGGTAGTAAGTTTGAAGTAAACCATGAAGTAGAGGAGTGCCTGACATAGCTGTGTGATGGAGGAGGAGAAAGGCAGGTAAAATTCAGTGCAGTTAAATTGAAAGTAATCTACTTAAGGGAAGAATAATGTGATTCTACTAAATGTCAGGCTTTGAGCTGACAATTACCATGAATGAGTCAGTTACTGGGTTATAATAAACAGCAACATAAACCAGAAACTTGCTAATCTATAGGGATCAGAAAAGCAAATAAAATGCTAGGAAAAAATAATAAACGAATAGAGAATTAAACAGACATTTTCCTTGTTGCCACTAAGTTCAGGCCTTGACAGCATCTTGTATAGCAGGTGCAGTTCAGATCCCCTCAGCTCAGAAAAAATGCAAAAGGGTGAGAAAAAATTGGAGAAAGCAATGGCTATAAGAAGTATGGGAAGGCTTGTGTGTGAAGACAATTGAGACTATTTTGGAAAGAAGAGACCCTGGAGAATATTCTTGAGGTTGGCAGTATTGTGGGTGATGGAGAGAGGGTCCACAGATTCAGTTACTTGCTGTCTCTCCCAACACAAGTCTAGGGAAGGCATGAAGTAAAGTATAAGCAGACAGGAGAGGTCAATCTTCTAAAAACGTTTTGCCAAAAATATTGTGTTTGCTGTAAGTTTACATAGGTCTGATTTTTTTATGGTATGTGTTTAAAAAAACCTTTTTTTTTCTCTTATATGCATGATATAATGGATAGACCCACTTTAAAACATTAGTGTTTTCTATGGCCTTCTCTAGTTTTGTGTAGCCTTGTAGTATCTGCACTAGGTTGCATCACAGCCTATAAGGGAATGTTAGATAAGCTCATTTAGCTGAATTAAATGGCTAAATTCCTGTATGTATGAAATTATTGGAATCCTTTTTTAAATGTGAGAGGAAGCCTTTTTGGTTTTTCTTATTTACTGTCCCAGTTTCCTCAATTACTTAAGAGAATACAGTACATTTAAATGGATTTTAAAAAGCAGTCTTGAATTTAGTTTCTAATAAATATCTACATTATTCCCTTTCTTTCTGGATGTTTAAGAACTTCAGTTGGTGCATGCAAGAGAAATACTACTGACATCTTGTGAAGTGGCCCTTTAACCACTGTTACTGAAGTAGTAGGTTCAAGGTTTGGTGTAAAAAAAACCCAAAAAACAAAGCAGTTGTTCATGCAAAGACAACTGGGACCAATCTGCCTCAGTATTCTCAGCAGCAAGGCATGGTTTTTGCAGATGCCTTTCCCAGTTTTTGGGCTCGCACTGTGTGTTGTTGCAGCAGCAGGTCTTCCACTGAAGGCAGAGGAGTGATGACAACACTGAAAGCTTCTAGCTGCAACTCCTCACACTTCGCCGGGTTGGGTGAACTCAATTTCGATCTTACTGATGTCACTCACCTCAGTAGCATGATATGTTTTATTCACATTCTAAGTGCATGTATTTGCTTGTGTTTTGTGCATGTTATGTGTGTTCCATGCCTACCCCTCTCCATCTCCTGTGTCTGCACTCTATTCTGAACCTTCACTTGAGATGTTAAAAGCCATCCTTGACAATCTTGTCAGAGAACCATGGGCTGGCCCATGTTGCTTGGGCTGTTGCATCCTTGCTTCTTGTGCTGTATCTGGTCTGGGGATTTCTGTTTCCTGGACCAGCTGGAGAGCTCAAAGTGTGCATATATGAGCCTCCGTTGCTTACTGAACCCTGATGAAGGATGTTATTTTAATGATGCTGCCTGGAGTGATTCTTCACAGCACCAGGAGACCTCCATTTCTATCCTGATGGGCGTTTTCCCTCTTAGGACACATCTCTCCTTGGCAGCATTATTTGTCTACGAAATTAGCAGTTATGCAGCATCTGGGGTGATACGTATCATGTTTTGTTTCTGAAATGAGACAAATCTCGAGATAGTGCTGAACACAGCTGCAGAGAAAGCACAAGTACCAAAGTTTGATAGGAGTCCAGGTTTCCTGATGGTAACTTGTTGTGCTAACAACAGATTCATTTGTTATCTAATTAATCTGAAAGAGTGTTCTTTTTATTTCAGCCATCTGGTGGAGAGCATGTTGTTTAGCTTCTTGGTGCAGCGAATCAGAGCTGCACAGGAAAAAAGGATGTTTCAACTTCTGGTTTTGGCTTGTTTTTGTGGGCTGAGTCAGTATAGAGTACGTTAAAACGTACAGTAGTCAGTTGCAAAGTTCATCTCTCAGGGACTGCAAAAAATGTAACTGAAACTATCTTTCCTGAAAAAAACAAGATACTGATATTGACAGTTTAATTGCTGATTATTACTTTTTGTATTCTATGAAATCAATTGTCAAGACAAAAGCGAAATTTACTTAGTGAGCTGTAGAACTATTCTAGGATACTGAATTTGTTACCACTTTGTAGAGAACATTCAATGTCGCTTTTACATTTCTTCTTCGGATTTATGTCAAAAACATATTACCTGTCACACAATTTGTCTTTGAGCGTGCCATTAGCTCGCTAACTCCTCACTAAGATCTTTAAAACATCACTTTTTTCTTCCTCCAGAATTCCCTTTAGCACAGCCTTTCTTTGGAAGCTGTATTGTTCTTGTGGAATATTTTCCAAGGAGCAGTCTGTCCCTGTGCGATGTTTACTGTATTTTTTTGCCTTGCAGCCAGCAGATTTTAGTACAAACTTGCCTGGGGGTGGCCTTGTCCTATTTTCCTCTTAGATGGTTCTGGCATTTATAGAGCTTGGGAGATGGTGCTTCTGAATTTTCCAGTCTGAAGAGCTCAAGCCAAAACAGCAGGGGAGATAGCAAACCTGTACGTTGTTTGGCTTATGGCAGCTGGGCCTGTTTTTCCTTTGACCTAAAGCAATGGCAGATTTTCTTCTGTTTTGTATGGAGGAGGAGGGAAATGATGAGTAGGAAAGATAACGTGAGGAAAATTGCTTTATCTTTGTGCTTGAGAAAAGGAAACCTTCACTGCCAACCCCCAATTCCTTTTTATATAGCCCTATCAAAAGTAAGTCAAATTCCAAACTGATTTTTTACATCACATGTAGAGATTTCCTTTTAGTCTATGAATGTTGATTATTGATGAGAAAAGGGACTGCACTTTAACATCACGTTGACATTTTGAGCTATGTGTTGAAGAACTTGAGCAATTGCAGGATGGAAGTTTTATTACAGGACTGTTTCCTTTTGCAGTTTTTAGTGACATTCGATAGTTTCCAACCAACCTGTATGTTTTTCCTATACAGTGAAGGAAACTCTTGACATTTAGGACCCAGAGACTGTATTGGGAACAAACTTTAATGAGTGAATGTGGGAAAAAATGAAATACCCCACAGATGGGTGGCTCAGAGAACACAACAACTCTTCAAGTTTGGCCTGTGCTGGGAGAGCTTTTGTTGTCTGTAAACACTGTCTCTGCAGTCATCCCCACTAAATGAGGTTTCCTGTGGAAATAAATTCCACCATTGCTGCCTTTTATGTGTCCCAGTCTTACATTTATCAGCAGATGTTTCACTTAAGTTTTGTGTTTATGTAACAGAAATATTTAGTTTTGCCACAGAGTGAATTTATTTCTAGAGGAATGGTTTTGCATGTGTTTGTTATAGTCCCAGGTTTATGAATTCCAGGAGTGTAGCAGAATTTCCTAAAAAGTTGGTGAGAACAACTGTGAGTCTTGAGACATAGTATGGGTTTGAAGTGGAACACAAATTAACACTGCCTTTGAGAGCCAAGAATTTCCAAGGGACTCGATGATTAAACCAAACTCAAATCCATAATTTCTAAAGTTTGATAGGATTCCTGCTTATATGTCTGCATTAATATGGGATGAACAGGTGACAGATCTTGAGCCTCCTCAGCTGAATGTAAATGGAAAGGGGAAAAAATACCAGCTTTCTCCACATTCTAATGTTTTCTCCTTTTTCTTTCTTTGCTTTATAGTTTTTCCTTACAGATGCGTGAGGGTCTACATGACTGTTACAGAAAAAGCTTTTGGTTCTCTTGTGGTTCTCACAAGAGATGATAGCACAGAAGCTATATGAGGAAGCTCTTTACCAGCCTCATAGAGAAAATTCTCATCAAGAATAAAAAATTTAATTGGCATTTTTGATAATTTTTCCTTCCTTCCTCTTGTTGCCATTTGCAGTCCTCTAAGTCAGTCACTGATGTAAGCAAATCTTGTTTCATCTGAAGGGGAAGATTATTTGTACTCATTAATGAATGCAAGGAGCAAGTGGAACATCAGTCAGAGCAGACACACGTTAGTCAAAACACTTCCCATTGAGATAAGAAGGGTCGGCAGAGAGTTGATAGCGCAGAACCAGCATCTCCAGTTGCTCTTGGCTGAGCAGTGGGAATGCCTCAGGCTGTTGGAGTGGGCCAGGAAGGAGCTGAGCCTTTCAAAAAATATTCCGGCTGCAAAGTCATTAGGTGTGCTTATGTAAGCAAGTGATCCAAGTTTGCATAGCTGTTCTATATTTATTTTCCTCTCTTCTTGCCATTTCACAAGTCCACGTTGCAGTATGAGGCTTTTTCATTGCTTCATAGATTAACTTGTTGCCCACCAGTCAGATGATTGAAATATCTTCAGATGTGCAAGCTTCACCCTGTGTGCATAGGGAGACTATTTAAAATAAGGAGATGAAAAAAGAATCTCTTCTGAGTTATGAATTTGTCTGGTTTTCCTTTAATAATGATCTCTTTTCAGAACTTGTTTTCTTCATCTAATGGAAACTTTCTGCTTTTTGTTGCTCTTTGTTCTACAAATCCCAACAGACCCTAGTTAATTCTTTTAGTTGCTCATCTTTTCCCTTTTTTCTGTGACTGTCCAAACTCTGAAGGCAGAACCACAGGCAAAGGATTCCCAGACTTCTGTGAACATTCTGTCTTGTGTTTGAGTGCTACTCTTCAGGCTCATTTTTTCACTAAATAATAATTTGTCTTCTGCTTTTTACAATTTCAGCTGTTGCCCTTAAGAATAGATTTCCTTTGCTTGTTCAATTTACTCAGGGTGTCTGTACTCGCAAATTACTAATTCCTATCTTTTGCTATTCTCAGCAACGTTTTTCTTAACATTAAGTAGCAGATCTGGTGGAGTCTTTGCTGGTACTAATTGCTGTGTGACCAAGTGCCCTTGAAAGTCAGTTACGTAAATGAGCAGCCTTGAACTGGCTATAAGGACAATGCTGGCTTGAGTTTTAATTTAATAAATGAGGAATTGGAACATAAAATGGTTCTTTAAATCTAAAATAGGATAGAGTCATATTCTTTATTAGACTAATTCTAATTGCATGAACTATGTCAGTGGTTTAACAATTAGTTTAGGCAATGCCTTTGCATGCAGGTGAGCAGGTCAGTGATAGAAATTATTAGGAAAAAGTCTTGCATTTGCTTGTTGTGGGTATTTTTTGTTGAGTACTGAGAAAGAAGTTGTTACTTTGTTTTTGCTTTAAAATACCAAGTAGAGTCCCTCTTGGAATGTATTGTTTGCATCGCTTTTTTCCCTTTCTTCTTCACGTGTTATAAAAGTCACAAATCTTCTGTAAAAGTCCCTTGTATTTTTCCTGAAGATGTGTCATACCTGAGTCTCTTGACTTACTAAAAGTACATGAGTTCTGGATAGTGGAAGAGGTACATCATCCACGTCATTGTTTTGTCTGTTTGAGTAAGTTATTTGTCATCACTGTGCAATATATGAAAAAAAAAATGGTGGGTGCAAAGTTTATTTACAAATACAGGCTTGGCAAACCTCCTCTGGAATTCGGAAAGGGTTTTCCAGCTCAACTTAGTAATTTTTTCCCAAATGTCTTGGCATAACTGATCACTCAGGAGTGACATATGGTAGAAACATGCTCTAAGGGACAAGTCTCCCGGATGGCGCACAGCACCACACAAGATAGACAGATGGTGGCTTATTCAACCTTGGAAAAAGTTTAATCCTACATATTGGCACAGCGGCCTGGGTACTGAGAGGCAGGCACACACATGCCTGTGAAATCTGAGGCAAAGCTTTTGTGAGTCTACTTGCTTTTACTGAAAGAACTAGGACTGAGCTGATGTTATCCAGCCTGAGTATCTGCAGAATTATATATTCAGCATGCTATCTAGAGAAGATGATGTTACCTAGAAAAGTGGAAATTCTAGAGTTACCAAACACTACAGAGAATAAAGTTTGCTGAACTTTTCACTGCTGTTTCTAGACTGAAAAGTGTTTATTCAGTAAAAATGTTGAGTACTTGCCTTATCCACTAGTTAATTGAAGTGTCTAAAAGAGTGTTTTATATTTTTCATGTTTTTACATATGTTTCAAGGGTTGCTATTGGTTTTGTGAAGCTGTTATTACTTCACATTGCAGAAACTGTAACTTTTCTGTTGGGTAAGTTTAACCAAAAAATTACAGATTCCCTGATGATACAACTTACATTTTCTGCAATAAATTTGAAGTTAAGTTACAGTGTTGTGTTTTGTTAAAGAAGGAGAACATCAA
Organism: Turnix velox; assembly: GCA_013400935.1. NCBI lineage: Eukaryota > Metazoa > Chordata > Aves > Charadriiformes > Turnicidae > Turnix > Turnix velox. The sequence continues at coordinate 670,750 of VZTY01006115.1, forward strand.
GCTTTTCACTTTTAGTATCTTTATGTTTGAGACAGTGAAGAGAAAGAGTATCTGACATGGAAAAATGAATCCTTGGTGCCGCATATTGAGATACCAAGGGAAAAACAAAATCTGCTTTGAATTCTTTCTGGAAACCCAACAGCGACTGATTGATTGTTTGGAGTCAGTGCTGTTTTCAGTAAGGGTTTTAAAAATGCTGACCACAGAGAACACAAAGGATTGCCTGCCAAACTTTTTTTCCCTTTTCTTTTTCTTGTAGATCACACTCAATATTCACAGCTAGAAGGAAAAAGAAGAATCTCCTGACTCTCCAGACTTCAAGGATATCACGTTGTATTGGATGAGTTTAAACTAGATGGGACTTCACTTTCTGATACAGTTCCAGAAAGGTAAATGTAGTGCAAACAAACTAATCTCTCTCCAGTAGAGGAAAATTTAGGTGAAATTCATCTCATGGCAGTAATGTTCCCACAACATCATGATCTTTGATATATATTTTATAGAAATTTTTGTTTTATATATGTGCATGTGCGATGATGTGTGTATGTAGATATATATCCATATGCATAACTGTTGCTAAACCTTACTAGCAATTTTTAGATGCTAGAAGATTTTTATTTGTTAGCCCTGTGGAAATAAATTGGTTTCAAGGTATTCTCTTGTGTCACAGAGGTGGGGAGAGAAGTAAGATGGCCAGAGTAATTGGTACACTGGCAATTATTTGCCTGGATGTAGAAGATCCAGTTAGTGTTTCCATTCAACCTTGTGAGAGAAATTACTTGCAAATGAGATGTTAGTCACTTAAATACAAAGTCAAATGGCTCATTCAGCATTGTGTGATACATACCTTGCAAATAGCAGTGTGAGAGACAGAACACTGCACTGTGGTTGGAGATATGCATTGAAGAAGTAATCAATACCAAATTCTTGCTTTCAGCTGAGGGTGCTCTTGTGTAATGTAAAGCTATACTTACCTTTTGGTGGTGTGAAAATAGACGTTCTTCCTGAGGATGTGAGAACCTTTCAGGTATTGCTTTCTTGTCACCTTTTCTTTTGGTTTTTGTGCTCCATTGTGAGAAATGGTGACCACATCATAGCCAGACCTGAAGGCCTACAACTACTACTGCAAGAACTAGTGCACTCCTTCAGGTTTCCTTTTTTTACTTTTATTATAGGTATTATATGCCTTAGTAAATAAAAAAATTTATAGTTAGGTTTTGGGCGCAAGTGCACAGTCAGCAAAATATGTCAGACAACCTCATTAATGTTTATAAATATATAAAGGGTGGGTAGAGCCAAGTTCTTCTCAGTGATATCCAGTGGTAGGACCAGGGGCAATGGGTACAAACTGGAACATAGGAAATTCCACAGAAATATGAGGAAAAACTTTTTTGTGGTGACACAACACTGGAACAGGCTGCCCAGAAGTTGTGGAGTCTGCTCTGGGGACATTCAGTATTTGCCTGGATGCATTCCTGATTGACATAGTCTAGGTGTTCCTGCTGCAGCAGGGGGATTGGACTATATAATCTCTTGAGGTCCTTTCCAATCCCTGACATTCTTTGATTCTGTGATCAGTTCACTCTCTGCTTACAACCTAGAAAAATTTCTTACATATTGCATGGAAGAAATGAGTGTTCTGATGTCTCATCCTGCCTCATGTGAGAGTCCTGTCTTGCTGCCACAAAGTCTGCTCATGGACCTTCCAAACATCACCTCTTTGTGAGAGAGACCTACAGTCTGGTGAGGTGATTAAAATTCTGTAGATCCACAGCTGACATTTTTTTGGCCCAGATCTGAAGTTCAGACTTGGATATACTTGAGTCCCTTGAAATTTGAAGTTCTGCTTCATAGAATTGCTGTTTTTATAATTTATAGGCTAAGCGTGATCCTATCATTGTTGATTCACTGAATGTCAGTGTGTGTGCATCAGCCATCTGCTGACAGGGCTGAGTCTTGTATCTTCCTGGCCAGTGACACTGGAGGTCATTAAACGACGATGGCTCTCAGGTAGATGAAAATGGTTCAAGGTAATAACTGGCTATTTCCAAAAAGGCCACTTTTCTTCGGCCTAGTGATAGTAATGACATTTGGAGGACTGAAATGGAGGAAGGAGGAGATGAAATAGAGAAGCAGAGCCTCTGTGAGGACAGAGGTGTAAGAGATTAAAATGCTCGTGAGGAGCAATGGCTGCCTTTTGTAGCAGGGTTTTTGAGTTAATTATGGAACCAGAGGAGGAATGGAGAAACTGTCTACAAAAGAGAGGTAGTTTTCGGTGTTTGGAAGAGAAACTGCTTGTAGTAGGGATTTTTTGAGAGGGCTTTATGCTTAGGTCACTGACCTACTGAGCAGTAAGGAAGCTGAGATACAAAAATGCATGTTGTCTTATTTTATTTTGTCTAGACTTGTGTACTTTGTGCACTTCCCAAGTGACTGGGTATTTTGGAACTTGTACAAAGCTTGTGCATGTTTTGTTTCAACCGCCAAATGTCTTGGAAACCCATAATACCCACAAGGTTAGATTCTTGTGTTAAACTCACTGTAAAATCTGGGCAGGATGTGGGTTAGTGCTAATGATTGCTGCGATTGAGAGACGGGACGCTCCTTGATGGTAGCAAAATGTCGCTTTATTGTACCTACTGACATACTTTTATACCTTCCTATATGGAACATACTAGAATCTTGTACCGATTGGTCAATGCCTTACAAAAGGCGCTTACTGATTTGTTAAAGCAAATACCAGCACCACCTCCAAGGCAGTCACAAGGTAAGCAGGGCAGCCTTGGTCATGCAAAGGACTCTGCAAACCAAGCACGCTATTCCCTCTAGGCAGCGGCGCCATCTTGCTCCTCCCAAGGTCTGGCGCCATCAGTCGTGTTCTGCCTAGGTCAGTCATGTCGCATCCTGCACATGATGGGATCTTGTCCCATCTTGCTCTGCCAGGTCCTGTTTCTCTGGAGATGTGGTAATCGGTACCAAAAAAAAAAAATACAGAAAGTAAGAAAAAGATGTAAAAGGAGGTAACTGGTCTAAACCAAATGTCACCAAAGTTGGTTAAGAAGGGACAGGCACCTATGTGTGGTGATGGGAATCCTACCATACTACTTCTTGCAAAATGCTGTTGGACTGTTGAGAGTCTCTAAAGGAAAGATTGAGCCAAAACTTAAAAATTAGCACTAAGTTATTTTGCTGCAAACCTCAGGGAATACCGTTAGTGTTTATTGCAGCTGATTCCAAAATGTACTCTCAATAGGTGTAGCTGAGCTGGAGGAGGAAATAGTGATTTATAAATCCATTTATTCAGTCACACAATGGTAGGTAAATGTGAAGTTGTAACTGTCTTCTGTAGCCCACCCTTGTTGGGAAATTTTTGAGGTATTAATTCCTAATTTAGTACTTAAATCTCCCATTTTTCTTCTCACAAAATACAATCTCAAACCACAATGGTTCAAAAATTATATAAGTACATGTACATTGTTACATGTGCTGGAGCTGATGTACTTTTCTTAAAATCTTATATGCAGGTAAAGCTGAAATAGGCTGCAATAACTTTTACGCTTTCTGTCTTATCCCCCTTTGTTCTCCCTCCCCTTTCTGCTTGTGCTCACTTGCTCTCTCTTTAGTATAACACAGTTGAACAGCAGTGAAGTGTAAAATGTGCTTTTGCCAAGGTCAGTTTCTTGTGATTACTCGCCTGTGGCAACTTATGCCATTGCAACAGACTGAGTCTCAGCAGTCCGCAAAGTCACACTGGTGCTTATGCAGAGGACACCCAGTGTAGGTTATAGTAACCGTAGTCTGGAATAGCTTGCAATGTTGCTAAATTTTAGCCGCTTTATTTAACTCTTTCCATCTAGCCTGCACTTGCTTCAGTGATCTGGAGTCTGTTCATGAAGCAGTAGGTTGTCCTGTTCTCCCAAGATCCTCAAGGAGGATTTTGCATAGATGAAATACCTGTTAGTAGAGGCAAAACTTTCACAAATTACTCATAAATTAAGAGGGCATAAAATAAAGCATCACTGTCACTCTACATCTTCTAAATATTATATATGTAGGTTTTGTGGTTGGTTTGTTGTTAGAGAAAGTCATATCAAGTACTGCTCTGTTGACACTGACAGAACAGAAAGTGTATATCTACATAGCAAGAAATACTGAGAGAAGGTTTAAGAAATAGTTTTTTAAAGCAAGAATTTAAAGGATAGTTAGTCTTTGTGCTGCCTTTAAAAATGTTGTATACACTCATAGGCATCTAATAATTTTGTGTTTAGGAGCTAATAATGGTTTTAACTGCTGTTACCGTGGAAAGAACATGAGTTTCAAGAATCTCTCTCTTAGCATATTGAATTCATTGGATCCCATTGTTGTGTGCACTGAGTTCGGATAGCACCAAGTGATAACCCCATGGAAATGGGGAAGGACCTCCACTTTCATTCCATTTTCTCGTATATGGTCAAAGATACATGAAAAATGCTGTATTTCGAACAGAAAGCCATGGACTTCCTGTGTGATTTTTGCTTATTCATGCTTTCATCAACAATATATATGATAGGATTTTCAGAATGGAAATAAATTATTTCTGTAAGAAACATTTTCTTCTTGAGCTCTGTGGTAATGATTTTGAGGTTATATGGCTGTTACTGCTGACTACTAGAGAGGCAATAAGAAAACTAGATGATCAGCTGAAGGTTCTCTGCTGAGCTTTGGTGACCTTTGAAATTCTGTTAAGTGTAAAATTTGATTGTTTAAAATTGATTATGCATAGGGTTCATTTTCAAACTACATATTGGTGTATTAGGCATGACTCTCTCATGTTTGGCTGTGCAATGATTCCTCAACAGAAGTAAAACAATGGGTCAGCAACTGAGTCCTGATTTTGCAAACCACTTTCCACAAAGCACATGAGAACATTCCTGTTGCATTCAGTGAAACTCTCCACAAAACAAAGCGAGGACTCAGAAACTGTGATTTGAAGCATTTCATAAAGAGCTCATTCTGTATTTTCTATTTCATCCTGTGTCCAGGATTGCAAGAAGTATTCTTACTGAGGAATATGGTACTTGTTGCTTTTTTGCATATGTGGAAGACAAATGAATCTTTTGTCTTAAGTATGTTTTGAACTGACATTTGCTTGTATGGTTTTCATAGCTTGTCTGTTCCTATTGCTATTGCAGTCTCCTCTTCCTTTGCTTTTAGTAACAACGGTTATGGAAGAATATGCTATGATGGGCGTCTTCAGACTTTGTCAAGACAGCTTGGTCTGTCTACTAAGCTTTAAATTGGAAATTCACAGTATAAACGAGCTGTGTTTTAGAATTTACAATGGTTTGAGATGGAAGGGACCTGTAAGGGACCTGTAAGGGACCTTGAACTTCTTGCTGTGGGCAGGGACATTTCCCATTGAACCATGTTGCTCAAAGCCCCATTGAGCCTGGCCTGGCTTTTGTCCATCTCTGCTGGGGTCTATAGACTTGTAGCACTTTCAGTGATGCATATTCATCTTTTAATTTTTTGATAGACACTGGAAAGGAGTGTACAACAACTAAACTAGTAGAAGCTATGCTGAATGATCTTTCATCACTTCAGAAATTATCAAATTAATGTTCTTGAGTTCAATAATATGGAAGAGTTGCGCTGCTCACCAGAATTTGTCCCATTCATTTCCTTTAATATTAGGGAACTTGGGGAAAGGAAAGAAATATTCAGACATGGAAGTTGTGGAACATTTCTAATGTGATTCCTGCAGTGGGTTGTTACTGATGCATGCTCTAGGAATTTTGTCATCGGGACAAGGAACCAGTTGACACGTGAAGAAGTCTGAATAAAATCCAGAACTTGCTCTCTTCTCTGTACAGTGTTCTTAGCCAGATTTTAAGAATTCATTAGAACTTAACAACCTTTCAAGTTCTTATCTCCTGGATTCTGCGTGGTAGCAAAAATAGTTTGCTATGCAATGAAGGTCAGTATTTTGGTTTTTGATTGTTTTTTTTTATAGTTCAGTGAGAACCCAGAGCCTCTGAAGTCTTGCAAAATTTGCAGCCTAATTTGTTAACTCATAGGCTGAGATGTGTGAAAGCTTGCTGTCCTGGTTTGAGGTAAAATAGAGCAAATTTTCTGGTTTGTAGCTTCACTTTTCAGCTAGGCCTCTTCTGGCTGACTAAACTCTGTTCAGAAACTGTTCTCTCTCAGCCTGATAAGACCTAATTATACCTGGGAATGGGATGCAAGAGGCTCTTCTTTTCATTATTCACTATGTGATCAAGGTCAGAAAATTTGTTATTTGCCCCACCAGGGGCTGGAAACAGAAAGATGTAGAGGAGTCCCATCTGCAAGGAGGACTGGACTGGGCTGGTGATCCAAAACTGACCAACAGGAGTATTCTATCCCGTCTGCCCCAAGCTGAGGGATCAAAAGGTCATTTGTTCCTTGTTCACTCTTTCTTTGTTGGCTGACATCTAGGAAAGACTGTTCATCTGCCTTTGACACAGATCCAAGCACTCCTGACTCCAGATCCAGCATCCAGCTCCTGACCAAACTGACCCAAGGCTATTTAACATCTTTGTTGGAGACATGAGCCATGGGGTTGAGTGCACTCTCAGCAAGTT
>VZTY01006118.1:0-26380 GCA_013400935.1 Turnix velox
AACCATTCTATGATTTTAAGATGACACTAAGCCTTCAGGCACTGGTTATTTCTGGCTTCTATGATTCTAAGAGAGAGACAGTGCAATCAAACTACTTCATTTCTGTGAGACATCACCAAAACACTCACATTATTGGGTTACTGAAATGTTGCCTCAGTGCTGGACACCTTCTCATCCCTCAAATACTTGCACATTTAATCTGCTCAAGAGAGGCAAAATTTATGGAGGTATTTAACAAGGCTGACATCCCTCTCACCATATTATAAAGAGCTTTTTAATGAACTGAATTCTTCTTCCTAAGACACAAGTCTCAACATATGTGTCCTAAACAGTCACAGAAAGGCATCTGCACAGACATGGACCAAACAACCAACCAACCTAAGAGGTCCTGGGCAACACCAGCCAGAGCTATGGGCATCCAACCCCTCAGCATAAATAAGGTTTTGACAAAAACTGATACAGAAAGGGATTTCTCCAGTGAGTTTTCATGGATGGCTCAAAGTCAGGGTTGATTTATAGTACACATCTTGAACAAATTAGGGGAAAACGATTTGGCCACTGGAGTTTGTTAAAACTATGCACAGAAAAGAGCCAGAATGTTCTGTAGCACAGCTTCATCTCAGAGTTATGCTAGCTTATATGTCCTGAAGATGCAACACTTTATATACATGACAAATGTCATATGTTCAAGCTGCTCCCAATTTATGTGCAGTTCTCTCTCAAACCCATCACTCCCACATCCAGCAAACTCCACCAGGGACATCAGAGGGGAAATCTCTATTTTTGCTGCTACTTTTTTTGCTTCTGAGCTTTTGAGTGAGAGGAATTACTCATGGTGATGTAAGAGAGGGGAATATTTATATATATACTTACATATATATTTTTATATATTTATATATTTATTTTTGCTTATTCCTGGCAAGGAGTGGTACCCAGTGATGTCCATGCCCATCACAGGCTGGAAGTTTGGGTGCTGTGTTTTGGACAGCAAAATGTTTAAGAGCAGAAAAGCAAAACACTACCAGAGCTGGGACTGAAAAGCACCTCCAGGACCCTTTAGAAGCATAAATACATTAAAATACATTGCAGGGGCTGTTGCAGAGATAGGAATTCCCCACTGTGGTCCATACACACTAAAGCAGACCCCATTTCTGCATCAGTCATTTGACGTGAGTCATGTTTATAAATATGGAAAGGGTGAGTGTCAGGAGGATGGAGCCAGGCTCTTTCTCAGTGACCTCCAGTGATAGGACAAGGGGAAATGGGTACAAACTGGAACACAGAAGGTTCCACAGAAATAGGAGAAAAAATACTTTGACAGGGGGAGGGAGAGAGAAGAGTGTCCCAGGCTGCCCAGAAAGGGTGTGGGGTCTCTTCTCTGGAGAAATTCAAATCCCACCTGGATATGTTCCTGTGTGATCTAGTTTGGGTTTTCCTGCTCCAGCAGGGGGATTGAACTCGAAGTTTTCTTGAGGTCCCTTCCAATCCCTGACATTCTGTGATTGTATGTCTGCTGTGATTTGCACCACAGTTATCATTTTGCTTCTCTTCCCACTCCAGCTTTTCTTTGTAAATATTTAATCTCCAGCTGTCTACAGACTTGCTTTCATTTTTAACATCACAAATACCACACAGGTTTGAACCAAGCAAACATTTGCTAAACATTCACCCTTTTCCCTTCCAGGTTAAAAAAAAATACCCCCAAAAAAGCAAAGAGCACTAAACTCAAGGCTACTGTAAACCTCTACCAATTTCTCCTGAGCTTTATTTTCCTTCCCCACGGTGCATCCTTTAAATTTGAACCTAATGTGCATCACAGCTCTATTTCCTAGAGAAAGGAAACCTGCAAAATCCTCCTCACCCTGGAAATTGTCTCCCAGCAGCACAAAATAGGAGATGAAGAATGTTAAAGATCAACTTGTCTTATCATGCTTTAGCTCCAGAGGGATTCGTGCAGACAGAGGCATGAATTATATCTTGGAACAACAGGTTGTTGGCACTGAGAAAACAATTTCAGCAAGTTTTTTTCCCCCTGCCTAGTCTCATCAGCCACGCTCCCATCTCTGCATCTCCCAGTGTCACCCCAAACCCTGTGACACACAAAGACAGGGAGGAAATAAAGGGCTGGAATAGAAATCCCTGATGTTATTCCTTCTTGGAGGGGAGGGGCAGATGTAGGTCCAGAGGTGTGTGGATGTTATAGTAAGAGGATTTAAAGTGATTTTGGTGCACTGCATCCTCAGCTGTGCCTAGAGTTCACAAAAGAATTGATATAGAAAACTGGGAGAAACTCAGCAGAACTGGAAATACCGCCGAATATAATCATGAGAGGGAAAGGGAAGGGGGGGAGGATGGTTGCTTAGCTCCAATTAGCCTATTTTACTGTCTTTTTAAGGCAAAAAAAAAGCCCATCCTGTGCATATGAATCAAGTTACTAATTACTTTCTTGGCCGCTACAAATCTCCTGACCAATGAGCATGGCCACAAGATCAGGCTGGTGCTGTGGGAAAGGCAAATGTATCCTGGGTTTTTTTGAGGTTTTTTTTCTCCCCCTTCCTGCAACCAATTCTTCTTTGGAACTATTTACGTGCTGAAGAAATAATCAGGCTGGTTACAACGTGGGTTTGTTTAGGTACAAGAACATCCAAAGACTGTGTGGGCTGCTTCTCCAACTTCCAAACTGCTTTTTTTAATTTTTTTTTTTTAATATTCCAGAGCATTAAAGAATTCAGTTTTCATTTCCAGAGAGCTTTTCCCAGGCGATTCTTCTTCCGCCGCCCTGCTCCGGTGAGGAACATCAAGAGCCACTGCAGACCTTTGAAGAACAAGCCAATAATTTCCAAAGTCTTTCTTTGGCAAAAACATGACCCTGGAAGGCAATGATCCCACCTGATGGTGCAGAGCAAAGGGGTGGGATGAGGGGGGAGTGAGGAGGGAGGGGGCACAGCTGCACTCCCAGCACAACAGCCTGTCCCAGGCCAGGCTCTAAATGGGATGAAGAGTGAAGAAGACATCTCCACTATCAGGTATCCAAACAAAAAGCTGTTCCAAGAGGAGCTCAGGGTAAGGAAGGGGTTGTTTGGAGCCAGTCTCCTTTCTGCTGCCACCCACCACGATGTGCTTCTCCTCATCCCCCAAATCTGCAGGGAGTTTGAGTCCTGAAGGTTTAACTGCTTGATGTCACTTCTTGCTGAAATGTGGCACTGAAGTGTCACTTCTCTGGAAACTTCTCTATGGCAAAGGGGCCATGTGGCACAGCCAAAGTCACTGCTGGAGGGGAAGAAATGCCTACTGAGATGCTTAGAAGGGAAAGCAGTGCCTAATCTGGTTGATATCACCAGCAAAACGTGTACAAAGCAACAGAGATATAAATCCTCATGAAGACTTTATGAAGGTGAAGGAGCTAATTAGAGAGATTTTAGCCTGTAGGAACTCTGACAGCAGCACAAAGATAAATCATTCATTTTGACCTCCAGCAGTGCTTCCCCCTCCGTGATCATCCACCATCCTGGATGAACTACTATGCTTTTAGGACTTAAGATGGACTTAAAGGGTATTTGCTGGCAAATTGGTGTGTGAAATGCTTGGCTTTCCTGCAGCCCACCCATGGCACACAGAAGGAAGATATGGGTGTCAGGTAAGGGTCATGCTTGGCCACACAACCAGGTGGAAAAGCCTGTAAAAAGTAGGCAAATCCTGCCTGGAAAGATCTCAGAGCAAGAAGCCCTCCTCAGTGATTAAAGCACTGCCAGAAGTGGTAGAGAGTCCAGTTAAACTGGGAAGGGGGATGGCACAGAGCCCTCTGGAGAAGAGAAAGATGGAGGGGTCAGGCTTGGGATGTGCCAGCAGAAACATCACTAGGATTAAAGCAGAATTTTTGGTTGGTTTATTCATGGAATGAACTGATTTTCTTAAGAAAACTGGGCATTACAACAATTATACCTTCTCCAAGTGTTATGGTAATTAAGCTTTTATATGAAGAGAGAGAAAATAGTTAACATACTTCTTACTCTGGAGAAAAACCTCATTTGATGATTGATTACAGCCTCCTAATCTTCCAATCTAAGTCTGCATTGTTAGGGCATTCATTTCATTTATTTTTAAAGTCATTACATATGTTTTCTGTCCCAAAGGGGGGTAAAAAAAAAATCAGCATATGAAAAATTCCCATCATTACTAACACACAGCTCAGCAGAATGAGAGCACCCAGCCTAGAGACAGGGCTGTGGCAGGGGGATTGGAACTAGATGATCTTTAAGGTCCTTTCCAACCCAAACCATTCTTTGATTAAGCTTCTAAGGGTTTTTTGCACATTACAGAAAAACACTATGTTTGGGGAGAGTGGGATGGGGAGGGGAAAAAACCTTGAAGAGCCCCATAGGCACCTACAGATATGGTAGCTTCATGGCTAAATCAAATATGGTGCTTGGTCTCATCATGAACACACTTCTGATGGCATCACAGACACTTCTGCATGGTTCCTCTGCCTGCCATCACAGAAGATGCCAGGAGATTATTTAATCACTCAAAATTATGGGCATTTTTATCTGATGCCCTTCATTCTTAGTTCTGGGGAGTCTGAGCATATGGCTACCCCAGGGCAAGCACATAAAAAAATCTCCCAAAGTCAGCTGATGAGACCCTCCATAGGTGCTGCCTTCAATCACACAGGAGTTCTTTGGTGATGTTTTTTTTCTTTTAGAAACCTGAACCAAAAAGAAGCCAGGACCCACTGGAGGCATTAAAAAACTCCATAAAACAAATAGCAGTAGTCATTGCCTCTTCCAAGGGGGGAAGTAATTTGCTTCGTAGGCATCCCCATAGCAGCTCCCTGTCTGTGCCACATTATGGACCAGGCCACCAAGGGCTCCAGGCATGGAGACAATTTCCCTCTCCCCCACAATTTCAGTTTCCTTGAATTAAGGTCCATAAAACCCCTGCCTCATGAGGACCAGCTCTCCCACTCCATGGAGACAAGCACTGAAGGTGGATGTGCTGAGTTCCAGCAGTAGATGGAAGGGCTGGAGTTTATGCCCAGCTCTGCCAAGCTTTGAAAAGGAAAAGAGCCAGAAATGGTTCTTAATCCTGCCTGAGTATTTGTGGTCCTTTCTGCCAAAGCCCTCCCACCTCAGGAAGTGCTCATCTGGGACTAGAGGAGAAAATTATCCATGTGCTGATCTCATTTGGTCCTATTCTCTTGCAAATACAAAACACCTTTTTGGTACATTTTTCAGATTCCCTGGGCTTTTGAACATGAATGGGCTGGCAACACAACCAGTTCCTTTTGGAGAAGACACATTAATAGCACAGAGAGAGGCTGCCCAGAGTTTGTTACATACTGTAACACCCTATCTGACTCCTAAAACTTTTCATCCAAAAAGCTGGCACCCATCAACTATCCACACACAGCAGGAGATGTTATGAGAAAAATCAGGACAGCAAAATTTGTTTCCAATGCTGGGGCAATAAGATCTACCATCCATTTTCCCTTAAGAGGACAGAAAGGCTGGATAGAAGAAAGAAATTCTTTATGGTGAGGGTGGTGAGACACTGGGAGAGGTTGCCCAGGGAGCTTCTAGGTGCCCCCTCTCTCTGAGGTGTTTAAGGCCAGGCTGGATGAGGGATTGAACAACTTGATGTAGTGGGAGGGGTGTCCCTGCCCATGGCAGGAGGTTGGAACTAGATGATCTTGAAGGTCCCTTCCAACCCAAACCATCCTACTTGACCAGTAAAATGCTCCAACTGGATGTTGTGGGGATGAGGCAGCATCCCTGCCTGAGTACCCTCAGCCCAGCTCCAATAATTAAAAAACAAAGGGGAAAGGGAGAACACAATGATGGGGACAGTGGTGGTGATGTCCCCATCCCTGTCCCAAGCAGCTGCCATCTCACCCCACACCACAGAGGCTTCCCAGGGCTTTGGCACCATCAGGAATGGGACTGAGTCAGACCAAACCAATGGATTTTCATCCCTTCCCATTAGTCCCTCCACACCACAGTAGGCACCAGGGTAGACAAACAAAAAAACCACCCAACACAGCAGGATTAAGCACAAAAATCAACACTTAACCACCGTTCTCTGCTTAGATCTCCATTCAGAAAATAATATAAAGTGTAAAACCTATTTGCGTGTGAAAACCGGCATGAAGTTGGAGCACGCAAGGAAATGAGTCAGTAGAAAATTAAACACAACTCTGTTTTCTCAAGGTAAAAAAAAATAAAAAATAAAAACCAACCCCAAAGGCAGGATTTAATCCTTTTGTGAGGATCTAAAGGCAACTCTCTGATCACCTACACAAAAAAGCAGGTTCTTTGCCACGCTGCTGCAGCCCTTTCTTAATGATTCATGAGGGAGAGCTTCAAAGAGCTCCAAGCCCTGACAATGGTCCTGGGTCCAACTTGTTCATCCTCATCTTGGTGAAAAAAATCCCTTCTTGGTGAATAACTTAGGTCTAGGAAGAAAGCTGCCTTGAAAGTATTCCCAGGAGAAGGAGCGGCGTCTAGAATTTAATCTCATCGGGGAAATAAAAATAAAGAGGAAAATATCAAAAGAAAGCTGCAGCAGCAACAATACAAGCCTTATTTTGAGGAATCCAGCCCTTGTGAAACTCTGCAGCTGTTTTCCCTGAAATATGTTTCATGTTTCCTTCCAGAGGCCAAAAGATGAAATCCAAAGCTTTGACTTTCAACTTCCGATAAGACAAACATGAGGATGACAAAAACTACTGTTCAGGGATATTGAGGGAAGAAATGAAAAAAAAGAGGGCATTTAGAGCTAAAGGTGACAGAAGGGACTTGACCACAGCCTGTAGAACAATCTCTGCTGACTAAGGATGACACCATGGGAGAAGGCTTGTGACACCCTCCTATGAGTCAATTCTCTCCTTGCTTCAGGCACAAGATCTCTGTTGCAAGGGTTGAGGGCAGGAGGCTCACACCATCTCCCCCATAACTCTTCTCTCCCATCTCTCTTCATGGCTCAGACAGTTGGGGTTGCTCAGCCTGGAGAAGACTCCAGAGAGACCTCACAGTGCCTGAAAGGCCTATAGGAAAGCTGGGGAGGGGCTGTTCTCCAGGGCATGGAGTGATAGGATGAGGTGAAATGGTTTGAAACTAGAGCAGGGCAGATTTAGATTAGACATTCCCCATGAGGGTGGTGAGACACTGGAACAGGTTGCCCAGAGAGGTGGTGGATGCCCCATCCCTGGAGACATTCAAGGTCAGGCTTGCTGAGGCTCTGAGCAACCTCATCTAGTGCAGGAGGATTGAACTGAATGACCTTTGAAGGACTCTTCAAACTCTGTGCATCTGGAGGTGGACATAGAGTGGCTACAAAAGGAGCACCAAGGAAAAACCAAGTGCCACACACCTCACATCACATCTGGGCACCTTTTTCACCTCCATGCTGAATTTTCTAATGAGAATTTCAAGTTTAATTCCTCTCTCAAACTCCTGACACGATGTGCAGGGATTATGTCACATCACTTCAAATATTTAATCTTCTCCTCAACAGGCTGACAGGGGATGTTCTCATCCATTAAACTCTGATTCACTTTGCCTCAGCAGCAATAAGCAGCTTCAGTTTCATGGCTACTTTGCAAGGATTTCTCACCATGCCTGGCATTGCATCTTCTTCCTAGGGCAATCTGAAGGACAATTAACCTAAATGTTACCTCACCATTTTTGATACTAAAATTACCAGCATGACCCTAACCAGCAACACTGAAATATTTCCAATAGTGGTAACATCTGTGAAGTCAGCCTTAGTATATAGAAGGATAGTGAAGATATAGAACATTTTCTAGACCCTGGGATGGAGAGAAATATCTAAGGAACCCTCAACAGGAAGAGAAGCCTCACCCAAAGTTGCATCAGGGCACAAACCACATCCAAACCTTTTTCCAGCACAAAGACACAAGTGTCCCTGCCCCAGCAGACCCAAGGGATCATCTAGAACCCTCCTATTCTCATACTGACACTATCTGTTTTGGGGATGAGATGCTGTTTTCCATAAGTCCTGCTTCAAAAGGCCTCTGGGATGGCAGTTGGGATTTGTCTCCATGTCTTAGAGCATGAATGTTATGCTCAGCATGAAACATTTCCACTTCCAGGTTGCCAAACATGGTGAAGATTTTATTTTAATCATAATTCAATTGCTAAACATCACCTTTCTTATTTTATGAGGCTACAACCACTCATCCCCACCTTCCATGCTACAAACCACCCTCCCGGAGATGGCAAGTCACCACTGGTCACACCAGGTCTTACCCTCAGAGATGTAGCCAGGGTTCCACCTTTGGTTTACCAGGGAGCTTGATGCTGGAGTCGAGATATGAAAAGAATATTTAATGAGGTTAAATGAGACCTTCCACCAGCAACAATGACCCCTCTAATTAGCTGGAGAATCTGGATGACACACTGCTACCTGCACAGGTATGCTCATGCTCCCCTGGGGATATCCCTGAGAACAACAGTGATACCCTGATGACTATGTCCAACCTCAACACTCCTTTTGTGGGGGTCAAAATCCAAGCCCTGATTAATGACTGTGCAATTAGGAGGCTTTATGGAGGGATGAAATGGAAGCTTTGACCAGGCTCTTGCCCAGGGCAGTGTGAAACACCAGCTGCTTGCCCTAACACGTTGGCTGAGGCTCAGCAGATCTGCTGCAGACACCTCAGGCACATTGAGCACTTCAGCATGCTCTTGCACAAAGAAAATATATCTGGATTATTAGGGTTTCTTTTGAGGCAGGTTGCACTGGGTTCCCTATTTCCTTTTCCTCCCAAATCCTTTGCAAAAACTCCTTCCATTTCTGTGTTTGCCATCAGGAGATGGAGCAGGTGTCAGAGACAGATGCACATGGCCAGCCAAAAATCTGTCACACCAGGCAAGAGACACCTTTGAGCTCTCAGAAATAATTACCATCAAAGCCAGGGCTTGGCATGATGACACTGAGCTGCTCAGGCACAGAGCAGGCAGTTACAGTGTTTACATGCACCTCAAATACATCTATTTCCACATTTAAATCAAACCAAAAGCATTACTTTGCTGAATTAATTAGCTAATGAGCTTGGCTCTTTTAACAAGACTAAGAGACACACAAAGAAGAGGGGATTTTTGGGAAGCCTGAGGATTTCCTTCAGTTTTTCCTCCAGCCTGGCCATGAGTTTCCTGGAGTGGAGTTCAAATCCACGTCAGCAAAGGCTGCACCCACATTTTTATTAGCAGAGGGGAAGGGAAAAAGGCTTTCCCTTCCCACAGCATCCCCTGAGGTTGTTCTTACTCACAGAAAAGGGAATTACCCCAAGCTGCAGCAGGATTACAGCCTGGGATGGGACATGGATGACTCTGTTCAAGCCAAATCTCCCTGGTGCCCAGCAAGCACCCTCACACCCAGCAGTGACTCCTAAATGAGCCTTTTCTGCATCCATACAGAATTTTTTTCCTCCTTTAAACAAGGAATTGTATAACTTCTCTCAAAAAGTTTGAAACAAGATGTGCCAGACCTCAGGTGCTCATTTTTATCACCAGGCTGGAGTAAACTTCTCTGTTTGGTTACATTGGTTATTTCATAAAACAAAAAAGCATCCCCAGCAGTGTGCAAAGAGAACCTCAGGATCTGCTTTAAAGCAATGAAGTGCAAATATCCACAGCACAGGGAAAACCTGTCCTAAAACCCCCCCAGCAGTACAAATACTCACAGTACAAGGAAAATCTGTCCCAGCATGTCCCCCCCAGCAGTGCAAATATCCACAGCACAGGAGGAAACTGCCCCAGCACAGGGAAAACCTGCCCCAGCAGTGCAAATACCTGCAGCACAGGGAAAACCTGCCCCAGTCTCCCCCCCAGCAGTGCAATTATCCACAGATGAGGGAAAACCTACCCTAACACAGGGAAAAACTGCCCCAGCAGTGTAGTTATCCACAGCACAGGGGAAAACTGCCCTAGTACAGGGGAAAAACCTGCCCCAGCATCCCTCCCAGCAGAGCAAATATCCACAGCACGGGAAAAAACTGCCCCAGCAACCTCCCCAGTAGTGCAAATATGCACGCACAGGGGAAAACTGCCCCAGCATCACCCCCAGCAGTGCAAATATCCACAGCACAGGGAAAAACTACCACAGCCCAAGGGAAGAACTGCCCCATCATCCCCCCTCCAGTAGTGCAAATATCCACATCACAGGGAAAAATCTGCCACAGCATCCTTCCCTCACACACTCCCCCCATCTGCATGAAACTGCCTAGTAACAGGGTTTTCACCCCAGAAGTTTCCTGCCACGTTGACTGTCACCCTCCCAGCAGCCATGTCCCCAAGGTGCCGCCCACCCCTGCTTCCCCATCCCGTGCAGGGCAGGCTGTTCCCGGCGTGTCAGCACGTCTCACATGGAGAGCAGGGCCAGGAACAAGCCTGTGCACAACGTGCAGGCTGTGTGTGGTTGGGTTGTACTCAACAGCCTGCCAACAGCACAGCCAGGATGGCCACTGCCAATGGCAGCCAGCAGGAAACAAGCCCATGTTGGGGGGTGGAGGGAAAAAAAAGGGAAAAAAGGATAAAAAAGAAAAAGGAAAAAAACCCCACCCCGCCAACCAACAAAACCAAACTTAAAATGCAAGTGGAGCTGGGAAATGTGTGGAGTGTCCCTCCCAAGAGCTGCCTGAGCTGGCAGGGTGGTGGGTTTGGGTGAGTTTTGAATAAAGAACATGGGTAGAGGGGTGTTGGGAGAGGCTGAGATGAGGCAGGGATGAGTAGAATCACTCAACCACCATCCACTTAAAATATATTGGTGTGAGAGACAGCAGAGACCTGGCTCTGCTCTTCACTCGAGCAAAAATCTGGGTGTTTAAGATATTTTAGCTGTTCTGGAAAAAGGGAGAGGGAAAGTGTATTTACATCTGTGAAGCTCCTGCATGTTGCTACTCCTACCCTTCACAGAGCAGAACAGCACCCTAGCCTTCATTAAAACTATCCAAAAATCCAGCTTACTTCCTGAAACATTCCACACACTAAACCCACCTAATACTCTTTGGAATATTCCCTCCCTCCCCCACCCCACCCCCAATTTAATTCATAGAATTATAGAATAGTTCGGGTTGGAAGGGACCTTAAAGATCATCGAGTTCCAACCCCCCTGCCATANTCCACCCCCCCCCCCCGCTCCCTCCTTAAGCTTTCATTTAGATTTAGCAACGTAGAAAATAAAATAATAATATTAAAGTTGATAGCTGAGACCCCACTCTCAAGATGGGATTTCTCCCCTTCTTATTTCCAAGGTGTAAGGGAATGTCTGCAGGGTGCTTGCAAAAGGAGGGGGTTTTGGTTAGTTTTTGGGTTTGGGTTTTTTTTTTTTTTTCTCTATTTTTCAGCCCCATTCACACAAATTCTACACACACACACATACACCCCCCCATCCAAATCCCAGCAAACCTCCTCCTGGTGGGAAATGTCCCAGCTGGGCAGGGACAGGAGGAGCCGCTCCATCCATCCCTAGGGATGCTCGGGGAGGGGAGAGGAGGGGTGTCCCTCGGAGGGGCAGGGAGGGTGTCAGGGGGTGTGTGTGTCCCCCTCCCCTTCCCTGCCGGGGCTGAGGAAGCGGAGGGAGCCGTGGAGTTGCTTTGCATATTAATGAGCCCGGGAGCAAGGGCAGCGGGAGCTGTTTTAAAAGAGGACAAGGAGGGGTTGCGAGGTGGAGGGGGAAAGAGGCAGAGCGCAGGCAGGAGCGGGCAGAACAGCAGCATCGTCGGGACCTGCTCTTTTCTGGTCTCTCCTTGGTCACATCCAGCCTCTGGAGGGATCCTGGGGAACGAAAGAGAAGAGAGAAAAACCTTAAAAAAAAAAAAAGAGAACCCGGTGTCGCTTTAGCTACCTGCTGTCCCCTCACCATGAAGCTCCTGACAGCAGCTTTGCTCCTGCTTTTCATCGCCATGTGCTTAGCCAGCGCGGAAGGTAAGTCAGTTTATTCCGATTTTATTCTGCTTTATTCCCAACCTTAAATTCTCATTTATGTTTTTTTCTCCAAGGGGTTGCTCTTCCAGTGATTTTAATTTGCCTCTTGTTAGCCGCGGACTGGATTTCTCTGTCCCCTCCACCTTGGGAAGAGGGATGTATTGAGTGGGTGGGCAAGGGGAGCTGCAAAGTGGTTTTTAAAAGGTGGAAATTGAAATAAAAATACAAAAGTTGGATCTTCACGGCGAAGGGTAACAGCCCCGACTCAGAGTGAGGGAGGTCACCCCGTGTTTGCCATTCTAAAGAAGCACAGCTTGAATACTTCAAAACTAAAGATGGTTTTTTAAGGGGTGAAATAGAGAAGAGCTGGATGAGATGGGGTAGCACAAATTCCATCGCCCCATATGCATTTTCTGCCGTGCTCAAAAAATAATTAAAACCCACTCAGCTTTTTGTCTGGCTGCAAATGCAGGACAGCATCTGTGCAAGGAGAAATGAGTGAAAGTCCTACCAAGTCCAAGAGAGCTGTGGGTGAAGGGCAGAGTAGCTGAGATGAAGATTTGCTCACTCAGTTTCAAAGCAAGTTCTGACTCTCTCCTTTCTTTCTGTTAATTACATTTAATCAGGTGCAGTTTAAAAAGCTCAATTTACTCAGAGCCAGTGCTCAAACATGTTTCCCAGAGCATCACCACCTTTTGCCCTGGGATATAGCAAAGAAAAATATTCATTTATTTCATTTTTAAGCTCAACAGCAGTTGAAAAAAAAAAATCCAGCTTTTCCCTTACTCTAAGGCTTGAGAAAAAGAATGAGAAGTTTGGAAAAGCTGGTGGGGAAAAAGGACACTTGGTATGCAGGAGGCTTTGCAGCCTCATGAGAAAATGCTTTTCTCCCGTAGGCGTAAAGTGCAAATGTTCCAGAAAAGGTCCAAAAATAAGATTCTCCAATGTAAGGAAGCTGGAAATCAAACCAAGGTACCCATTTTGCGTGGAGGAGATGATTATGTAAGTTTTTTTTCTTCATTTATTGCTTTCTCCTTCCCTGTCAGCTGTACTTTACGCTGCAAGTCCCTCCTTCAGTTTTTTTTCCTCATACCCTGGCATGCTTGTTTCTGGGAGTTAAAAAATATTAAATTTTATTATTAAAAATAATAAAATGTCCATCTCTGACCAAAAACCCAGCTACCATTTCTTTTGGGACACAGAGCTTTTTTGCTCAAAGAAATATTTACAGAAGAGGTAGGAAAAAAAGGAATCTTTAGTTCAAGTGAAGATGGGGACAAATCCTACTTCACTGTGCCCGATGAGAAAAAAAATCCAGCACTATTTTCTCAAGTTCTTCTGAGCAGAATCAGAGCAAGGTCAGAGTTTGGAGGGTGGTGGTTCCTGAAAGGAAGAACTTTCCCAGCCAGCAGCAGATTTGTTGCCTGTGCTGTACCAGAGCCATCCCTTTGCATTCAAAGGATCACCAAGCACCTAAAAACCCACTTTTCTCTCCATTTCACTGCAAGCTGGGACTGATGCCACCAGGAAAAATCCACATGATGTAGTGACAAACCCAAAAGCCAGGCAGGTACAGGGATTTTTGGCATCTCTGATGACTTCTTCAAAAGAAGAGCAATTTTTATAGTTTTTTTAGAATTTTAAGGTGGTTTGTGGGTTTTTTCCTCTCCTTTCTTGGATATCTCAAGATTTCTCCAACAAAGTAGCATCCAAGCAGCACATAGGGTTGGGAAAGGACCACAAGGACAGATGAGCCAAGAAGACTGCACCAAGTCACTCTGCCACTTCAAATTGGGGAAAAAGGGCTCCACACGGAACTCCAAGGACTGATTTACTCCAGCATTTGCAGTCCCTCACTCAACATTTACCATTCACTTAAATCTTAGAAACCAGCCACAACAGTGTGATCCAGGTCTCATCCTACAAGTTTTGGAGCTCAGTAATACCCATGGAGACAAATCCTGCACAAACTGGCTCAGACAAGGGGATGCCATTGAAGACTGGTCATGCTCAAGCAGAAATGGCTCACCAGAGAGAATAAGGAGGAGGGATGGAGAGCTGAGCTGCCTCAGGCGTCCCCCAGAGGGCTGGAGCAGCTCCCTTGTGAGGACAGGCTCAAGGAGTTGGGGTTGTGTATGCCTGGAGAAGGCTCAGGGGGAAGCTCAGAGGAGCTTCTCAATACCTGAAAGGGGCTACAGAAAGGCTGGGATAGGACTTGTTCATAGGGTCCAGGATGGCAGGACTAGGAGTAATGGATGCCAATTGGAAAAGGGAAGATTTAGGCCGGAGTCAGAATCATAGAATGGTTTGGGTTGGAAGGGACCTTAAAGATCTTCTAGTTCCAACCCCCTGCCATGGGCAGGGACACCTCCCACTATACCACAACCTCTCTGGGCAATCTCTTCCAGTGTCTTAGCATATAGGATTTCATTCTTCTCTCCAGCCTGAATCTGGAGAGAATCTGGGTCAGGGTTAGGGGTTAGGGTTAGGGTTACATCCGTTATTTCATTAAGAAAGAAGTTCTTTACTGTGAGGGTGGTGAGACACTGGAAGAGGTTGCCCAGAGAGGCTGTGGATGCCCCCTCCCTGGAGGTATTTAAGGTCAAGCTGGATGAGGCATTGACCAACCTGATCTAGCCCATGACAGGGGGGTTGGAACTAGATGGTCCCTTCCAGCCCAAACCACTCTAAGATTCCAGATTGACTTGGTGCTTAGCTCAGGGAAGATGAGATCCACCGCCACGAAGCCCAAATCAGCTGATAGTAACATGCTCAGAAACAGGTCCTCACAGCTGGGCTTTGTTTGCTTTGTCCTTGCAGAAGCCAAGGGGAAGTAGCTCTTTGCACCCCCCTCTATAGGCATTTCCCCAAAAGGAGCTGATGTCTGGGATGGGAAGGGGGGGAATAGAAAATAAATGTAATTAGTGCAACATTTTACTTTCAAGCAAAGAGCCAGGAAAGCTGGAATGCTGTGCAGGAGGAGCAGGTTGCTTTCCTGGATGGCCATGGGGGTGGGGTGCTGAGTGATGCTATTCAAGCTGCCCTGGGTTTGCAGAGGGGACAGAGCTGTCCCATCACTAGTGCCACCCGTGGAGAAGGCAAGGACAACTCACTGCCCTCACAGCTACCCCTAATACAGTCTGAAAGCAAACTGAAATTAATATTCCATGAACCAGTCAGTCTGGGAGTCTTGGGACAAGGCAGGGAAGAGCTAAATTCCTGCAGCTGAGTTTTTGTTGCTGGGGTGATCATCTAAAATGAGTTGCAGAAGCCATGTCCTCTCCCCAAAAGCTCTCATATGGCAGAAAAACTACATGAATTCAGACGAGTAGAAGTATGGGGGAGCAGCTTAGGAAGGATTTCTCCTTGGTTTTAGTCCCTTTTGGTACAAAATAAAGGGCAGGTAAACCTAGTCTAGTCTAGTCAATGCCTGTCAAGATTCATGATAGATTCAGCAGAAAATGTATGTTTAGAATGAGGCAAAAGTGGCATAAAACAGGAAAAAGATTTAACTCTTTGTTCCTAAAAGGATCCAACCCCTCTCCATGTATCTGAAAGAGGAGGAAATGTAATGGGGCAAGATCAGTTGATAGGAAACAGGCAGCCTTTCTCCAGGGCCAGACAAGGTGAATAACAGCTCCTGCACTGGCCTGGGATGAGCCAGTACACTTGTGGTAGTGGGGAGAGGGTGTTTGCAGACAGAGGTGCAGCCCCACAGATGTGTGGGGGCACAAAGTGCTGGGGATCACAGACTGAACCAGGGTGCTCCTCACCCAGGTGTCTAGTCCCACAGTGCCTCTTAGACACATCCCCTTACATCTGCTGGACCAGCATCCTCAAGTAGAGGGACATATCAAATCAGGGTGCACAAAAATCCTACCACCCCCTATGCTGTGCCTACAGTACCAGGGACTGCATAGGAACTGTTTTAGGGGCTGGTTTAGCGATGCCTCCTCAGCATCCAGCCTCCAGCAGCAAAGCAGAAAAACCTCAGGATGAAATCAAATCAACACCTCAGCCTTAAAAGACTCTTTTTTTCACCTAAGAAACCCATGTACCTCCTTCTTACACTGCAGGCAATAGGAAATCCAGAATTCTCCTCCTGGTGCAAAAGCACAGGGCTTGCAACTTTTCAGAGACACTTCTGTTCCTCCCCTCCTGCAATTCAGCTCGTCCATCACTTTCTTTAAATTACCCCGTGGTCCTGTCAGAATCCAAGCCAAAGTCTGGCATCAGACAGCACAGCCCAGGCAGTGACTGCTGGATGGAGAAATCTCAAACTAACCTCAAGACCATTTAACTGTAAATTAAAAATTGCCTGGGTTTGTGTCTTTGCTGAAGCTTTAGTTCCAATCCCATTCCAAGCTGTAGGAAAACTCCTTACCTCCATGCTAATCCCCATAGAGGGTGTCTGAGCAAGCCTTTGGAGCAGGAACAACCCAGAAGTTCCAGCAGTGACCCTTTTACCTCTTTGATGTCTGCAGCCACATGGGCTCCTGGAGGCTTTTTCCCTCCTTTCCCCCTCAGGGAAAGGACCACATCCTTCTAGCAACCAACCCAGAAGTCATACCTTGTCTTTTTTGGGGCTTTGGCTCACACCTGCTGGAGGTGGAGCAGAGAAAGGAAGCAGAGAAGCAGCTGAATTGAATGGAAAGAACCATTTGAAGCTCTTGGATGGAAATGGGAAAGGTGGCAAGAGACTTAGCTGAGCTCACACAGGCGGAGTTTCACTTCCAGACAGACACATCCCATTCTCACCATCCAGGAGAGCTGGGAAAGCTTATAAATTTTTTTTCTTGTCAGAAAATAAGCAGCTCCTTTCTGAACCAAAATACTAAAGAAGCCCATTAATAAGCAGAGAGATTTCTGGTTTCTGCCATCATTTTACTCATCCTCAAGTGGTGATTAAGTCCTTCCAGTGTTACTGCCTTGTCCAGACTGTAAGGTCAGGTCCTGATGCTGGCAGGTAGAGAGGGATCAGCCTGTGATGAGAGGAGCCACAGGACCATGGGTTTGGGCTCACTGACACTTTAGTGGGCACACTGGTACAATTACTTATAATACTTCAGATGGAAGAAATTAAAAAAACCAAAAATCTGTGAGGGAGATCTTTTGATCATTTTTCTTGGATGTAGGATCATTAAGTGTAAGAGAACCATCTTCTCCAGCAGAGACCCTGTGGCTTCCTGAATGCACTCTAATTAAATCAGCTAATAAACTCAAAACAAAACTTCTAAGACAAGCAGAGCAAATCCACTGATTAAAAGCAGTGGGTAAGTCTTCATCTGGTCCAACCTGGTACAGTGGGGGGCAACATCACACTGCACTGAGTGACAGCAGCTGGAGATTTTACCATAAATTCAAGTGTCTGCCATAAAACCAAGAGTATGAAAACCCTTCCATTGCTCACCAGAGTGATTTTAGCATTTATCAGAATCACAGAATGTCAGCGATTGGAAGGGACCTCAAGAGATCATCCAGTCCCATTCCCCTGCTGGAGAAGGAACAATCACATCAGGTCACAGAGGAAGGTGTCCAGGTGGGGTTTGAATGTCTCCAGAGAAGGAGACCCCACACCCTCTCTGGGCAGCCTGGGACACTCTTCTCTCACCCTCACCCTGCAAAAGCTTTTTCACCTATTTCTGTGGAACCTCCTGTTTTCCAACTTGCACCCACTGCCCCTTGTCCTATCATTGAAGGTCACTGAGAAGAGCCTGGCTCCATCCTCCTGACACTCACCCTTTCTATATTTACAGACATTAATGAGGTCACCCCTCAGTCTCCTCTTTTTCAAGCTAAAGAGTCCCAGCTCCCTCAGCCTTTCCTCATGAGGGAGATGGTCCAATCCCTTCATCATCTTTATGGCTCTGTGCTGGACTCTCATTAGCTCTCTTGATTTTTCAAGGTATTCATTTACCCTTGCAATTACTGAATACTTTTAGGTCTGCTAACCCATACTTCAGAACATCTTGAAGGTGTAAAGAGCTAAATAAATACAAAGCACTAGCTCTAGCAGTCAGGGAATTAAGGAGTTTAGAATATATCAATAATACATCCTGATCTTGTGGGAGTTGTCCTGCCTATGGCAGGGGGGTTGGAACTAGATGATCTTTAAGGTCCCTTCCAAACCAAACCATTCTATGATTCTAAATTGCCACAGATTCACGGATAAACAGTAGAATAAGTACAATTGCAAGGGAGATGCTTCAATCATCATCTTCGTGGCTCTGTGCTGGACTCTCTCCAGCAGATCCCTGTCATTCTTGCACTGGGGTGGGAGCAGGGATCTAGGGTTTCCTTCAACTCCCCTAAGCCCCTGCTTGCTCTGTTACCTTGCAGTGTGACACTGTGGACACGGGTGAGGGGGGAGCAGCAACACTGCTTGAACCCCAAACGCCAGAACACCATTAGGCTGCTCAAGTGGTACCGAGTATGGAAAGAGAAAGGCAGGTAAGTGTGGGTTTGGTGAATTACGGGGGGGGGAAACTTGGTGGCAAGTCAGGCAACCAGCAGTGTTCAGGCAGAAAAAGCCTAGGAGAGCCCACTGAAATTCTCCATCCAGCCCAGAGGATGTTATTTCATCACCAAACTCAGTTATAAATGGATGTTCTTGGTGTTATTTCTTCCCTGCCACGTGCAGCTCTCACTTCTATTTTAGGATTTGGCTCTTGTGACTATAAAGAGTAATTATTTTCTGCTAAACTACTCATCAGCTGATGGTCTCACTTATTTACACACACCTCCCTTCTGTGGGTAAAAAGCCAAGATGGAGAGCAAAATTACTTCCACACAGTCACGAGGAGAGCAATCAGCAGAGGTAGACTCACACATTTTAATGACACAACCCCAAAACCTGATGATGCAGATCTTTGCCAATTTTAACTGCTGTGACATTGCCACAACAGCATTAACTTGCTGGCAAGATGCTCTGACACCTTCTCCTTTGCCAAGATCAGGGAGTGGAGTGACAGGATGAGGGGAAGAGGCTTAAATCTGAAATTGGGGAGATTTAGGTTAGATCAAAGGAAGAAATTCTTTGCTGTGGGGGGAGCTGAGCTCCTGCCCCAGGTTGCCCAGAGAAGCTGTAGCTGCCCCATCCCTGGAGGGGCTCAAGACTAGGTTGGAGCAACCAGTGCTGGTGGGAGGTGTCTCTGCCCAGGGGAGTAGGTGGAATGAGAAGGTCTTTAAGGTTCCTTCCACCTTTCACTATTCTATGGATTTATTCCATCACTAGCCAAGCAACCAGGGCAGCTAAACCAAGCTTCAGCTTGAAGCAGCATCATTTAGACCTAATTTACACCAAGTCCTCAACAAATAAAAATATTTTCAGTTCCTTCAGTGCCAGCTGTGCCAAAACCACAGCAATCCTCCTCAGGAAAAGCTAGAGAATTGAGGTATGAAGATGAATCTCTTCCCCAAAACAGCATTGCCCCTAGTTATCCCCATGCCATAGAAGATCATTCTCATCCAAGGAGCCTGCACAACTCAGATTTTCCAGAAGCCAATATTAGAAATAAGTAAAAACCAAATGCTTTTCCAAACATGACAGATACTGTGAATTTATTATCTATGCACAGCTGATGATACACTTCAATTTTGTACACACAAAAGGGATTTTCCAGCAGCTGAAGTGTATTTGGAGGTGAGGATTTTTAACCTTCTGTTTCCTGATAATGGTTCACTCCCTGAACATCTACAAAATGAACCCATGTCAAAGTCTGACCCTTCTACCAGGTGTTTTAGGGGGAACAATCCAGTGACAGTCAATCTTACTTCCCAATTTATTAAAGGATAAAAAAAACAGGGTGGTGTGGTTTTTTTTTTCCTTCAGGTGGATTTTTATTGCTTGTTAGTAACTTTTGGAAGGGAGTTGTTTCATTCATCACTTAAACACCTTGCTCTTTTTCCTTCTCTTCAGGGTTTATGAAGAATAAGAGGAGGCAGCTTGAGGAAGGAGGTGGACTCCCTTGGCTGGCGTAGGACTGGGCTCTGCAGAAGATTATTCCTCTCTCACAGACACAAGACACAAAATTCTATATTATTATAAAGCACTTTTTACCAAGGGTCAGTTTTTACTTTTTGTAGCTGCCTGGCAAAAGGCTTCCAGATCCCACAAGCATCCGTTGCACTTCAGATTTCACACCCATCTGCTCTCTCTACAGAGGCTGGGAAAACTCATGCTTTGTGCTGTAAAGAGTTTGGGGTTTGTTTGTGTTTTGGGGTTGGGGTTTTTTTTTTGTTTGTTTTAATTTGTTATTCATTCATACTTCACTATGATTGCAATCGAGCTTTATAAGCTCATTAGACAAAGTAATGTTTGTAAAAGTGTCACCCAGCCATGTCTCTCTCTCCTTTCATGGTGGTGAAGCTCCAGTGCTGTGGTGGGTTGTCCTATTTGACAGGCTCCACCACAGCCAGGTAAAGTGGGGACTAAAAGACAAGTTTGTTGGGGAAGATGCCACTGAAACATGGTAACTGTGACCACAGAAGTGAGGTCCCTCAGCACATCATCACCTGGCTATGAACATCACATCTTTACCTCTTCTCTAATGGACTCAAGGTCTTGCTGCAAGGTGAAGCCTACCTGATCTCCCATTTAACTTTCCACATATTAGAAAACATTTCTAGGTCGTTTTTATTACTAAGAAAACCTTTCATTTGTTTCCAACCCCCCCACACACACACCTGAAGTTCCTACAGGAAGTTTGTGGCTTCAGTCCTGAGTCATTCTAAGCATCAAGACTATTGTGTATGATTTCCTAGATTTGTAGCAACAACAACAAAAAAAAAAGCCTTTAAAAGGTACCTTTTTATGAAAAAAATAAAAATACAATAGGGCAAAATACAAATACCTATGTATGTTTTAGTCACAACATATTCATTACATTATTTTGAATGTAATACTTCAATGTTAAGCAGTGCATTCCTCTTTAAAAAAAAAAATAAATAACAAAACTACCTTTTCATTTGTAAATACACTATAGGAAGTCTCCCTGTATTATCCTTCTGTATAATGTACCGTACTGCTAAATTATCATATCCTATTTAAATGTTTGAAATATTTAGGAGGTTGCATGCAGATTTCATATTTCTTTCTAAGACAAATGGAAAAAGTAATAAAAAATTTTAAAAAAAAAAGCTGCTTTTGAATTTCCTTAAGCCATCAGGGAACTCCAGACACATTTCCAATAACTTTTTTTTTTTTGAGTGGATGTACTGATTTAGGGAAAAATAAGACTGAATCTGAGAAGCTGATTTAGAGACAGAGATTAGAAAGTGTTATTCCAGTACAATTGATTTCCCTTTCTCATTTTAGGATTTGGAATTCACCCAAACACTGAAAGGTGTTACACAATAAGGTTTATACCATGAACCTATCACTTAAATATAAACTGACCACTCTGCATCCTTATAAAAACCAGGGAAAATGCAGTTATTTGGACAAGATCTCAGTTTAGGGATGGTTGTACCATCCAAGTCAGGCAAAAAAATTCATGCAGTTTCTACTCTCACCCCAAAATTGGTCACTTTGTGACCAATCAGGCTCCTACCACCACTCCCCTGCTCAAAAAGGGTAACAACAGACATGAAGGGTAAAGCCAGGAAGAGTTTAAATGCATTAAAAATCTCCAAACACCACCTTGCTCCTTCCTGGCTGCTCCCAACTGGGCAAAAACAGCTTCACACCAGGCTGTGACTCCTGCAACAGAAACTGGTCTTATTCTGCAGCATCAAGGCAGTGCCTGGCCTCAGCTCAAGAGTTTCCTCTAGTTCAGAAGAATAAAAAGAAAAGATAAAATATTCACAAACACTCTGTGTATTTATTTACTGTGATAATATCCTGGCAGAGCTGAAGGAGAAAGAGCTCTTAGATTTCAAAGTATTTTCCTGCTCCACACACAAAAGCAGCTACAAGCTTCAGATGCCTACTTGAAAAAAAAAATGGGAAAGATCCCACAATAATAAGAAATTAAACCTCTGGAGATATCAACCACAGGGTCCTGTTTCAGGCTGAGCATCTGAACCCAGACTCTGAGCAAACCCAAACCCACAAGCCAGCCCAGCTGCCCTACTCCTTTCTTATCAAGAGTCACATCTTAAGAAAAAACAGTAGGTTTTTTTCCTTGAGGACACTTGATTTCAACATGCTGGAGGCTTTCAAGAAGAGTTTTATGCTTATTTAGTGACTATTGGGTAGTGTATTTCCCAGAAGAGTACTTATAGGGTTGCACAAGAGGTAATTTGAGCTCTGCTTGTCCAAATGCAACCCTTGGTGACTCACACCTCATTGAAGTATGACCTGTATGACTGATTTTTAGCTCTGGGTTCAAAACCAAAACCACCAACAAAAACTGGGCATAGAGGAAAACATTTGTAATTCCTTTTTTTCCCCCCCCCCAATTTTCTAGAATGAGAGATTTAAGAAAAATATGACTCTGAGATGCTTTTCTTAAGCCTGTAAAATTGCCTCTTCCAGGCAGGTTTGTTGAGTTCCCAGAAACAGGAGGATCATCCCTTGCCAACCAATGTTGCAGGGAAATAATATGTCAGAAGAGAAGTGCCACACACAAAACATCAACCACTTCCCTTAAGAATTAAGCAGCTCTGCTAAAACATTTCAAATACACATATGGAGAGAGAACCCACCCAGATTTGGCAGCAACCTTAATGTTTGCTTTTGTTTCCCCCAGAAGTTTACAGGTTGAGAAGCCACAGGAAAATCATAGAATAGTTTCGGTTGGAAGGGACCTCAAAGACCATCAAGTTACATCCCCCCTGCCATAGGCAGGGACACCACCCTCCCTCAGATGCAGCAGCCATCCAGGCTTTTCAGGGCACTGTCAAAATACCCATTTTACCACCTTGGCAATTGGGAAAAATTCCACTTGAGAACTAAGATGTGGCTACTTCCCCCCCTTATTCTCTGTCCCATCAACTTTTTCCTCATTCAGCCCAGCCATCCAAGCTCTGAGATATAAAAAAAAAAGCTGCTGGAGTAAGATCTGAGGACACAGCAGCCAGCTCCTGCTGCTAACCAGTCACCAATTTACCTTCCTGAAAGCTTGAACATTTGCAGGGGAAGCCAGAATCCTGGGAAGGAGGAATAGACTCAGCAGCTCCATTCCTCAAGCCCTGATGCTACATCACAAGGATATAAACCCTTAAAAGAAGCTCCAAAGAAGGCAGAAGGCAGCAGCTTTCCCCCCAGCCAGCCAAAAGCACACAGACATGGAGCACCAAGCCCTGAGCATGGTCCCTCCATCCCTCTCCTGGTCATCCAGAGGTTGCACCCTTTCAGGAAAAGCATTCTCAGGTTTTATTTTAATAAAAGCTCAGAGGTGAACCAAGCAGCTGCAGTGAAAGGACACAATAGCAGGGAGACCTGCCTGGCCTTTCTAGTGTGAGAGCTTCATGGGATTAGTAACCTTATACACATCCTTTCACCACTTGCCTTTCACTTGTTCATATGCAGTGGAGGCCAGCCATGGCCAAGAAGTTTATTAAGAATCAGTGCTTGGTGGTCTAGGTTAGATGGAGCAGCAGATTGAGCAGGTCCAGCCTCCCTAAATCAAGGCACAAGGCCACATCAGATTGCTACATGCATAAGAAACCTCCCCTGACCACATCCATGCAGTGGGAGAGCTGGCTTTGCACTAATGAGGTTTCATCAGGGCTGTGGGAGCAACCACAGGGCTCAACAGTAAAGTCAGAGAAGTTTGTGGGTTCCCATCAGTCACCCCCAAATCCCAGGTGGGAAGCTGAAGGCAGCATTACACCAACACAGATGCTCTCTTGGCTATTTAAACATCAGAGCTCAAGCTCTTCTGGATTCATATTTTGTCAAGAATTGAATAAAAAGCCACAGTTCCACAGGACTCACCACCCCACTAAGGTCCTCAGCCAGAGAACTGCATCTGTCCAAAGGAAAGAGCCTCCCACACAGCTTGATATCTCTTTAAGGGGCTTTGTATAAGCCCAAACAGAGCTGAAACTCCCCAAAACAGACCTTTCATTAGGTCAGATGAAACATCAGGGGGAATCTCATAGTAGTTTCTCCATACCTGAAGGGGGCTACAGAACGGCAGGGTTAGGATTTTTGACAAGGTTATGTGATGGAAGGACTAGGAATAATGGATGTAAATTGGAAGAGGGGCTTGCTATAGATAGAAATTCTTTATGATGAGGGTGGTGAGACACTGGAAGAAGTTGCCCAGAGAGGTTGTGGATGCCCCCTCAATCCCTGGAGGTGTTTAAGGCCAGGCTGGATGAGGCATTGAGCAACCTGGTGTGATGGGATATGTCCCTGGGGGTTGGAACTAGATGATCTTTGGGGTCCCTTCCAACCCAAACTATTCTATGATTCTATGATCAGACCCATTTTGATACTCTACCTCCAAAGACAGCTTCCAAAAAACAATGCATCTAAATCCAGATGTGCACAGTTTCTGAAGACCTCACAAACTCCCAGTGGCTCAGCATCTTCAGAAAAAGGCAAGCTGGTGTT
Organism: Turnix velox; assembly: GCA_013400935.1. Lineage (NCBI taxonomy): Eukaryota > Metazoa > Chordata > Aves > Charadriiformes > Turnicidae > Turnix > Turnix velox. The sequence goes on from VZTY01006118.1 coordinate 24,451, forward strand.
GGCTGAGTTTGGGCTTCAGATCCAGAAGGATGAGCAGCTCAGCTTGTAAGCTCTGTCCACACTGTCCTCATGTGCCAGGGCAGCTCTGAGCTTTGGTACTCTATAAATCTTCAGTGTGTGCCACTTGTGCTGGGGTTTCTTGCTCAGCTTGTTCCTACAGGGGGAGTTCATGGTCACAAATCAAAAATACAAATATTTTTGAGGATGGTTGTTTGCAGGTCTCTTTTTTTTTTTTTACCCCCAAGGTTACATCCCTGTGCCATCACCTCTATTGAGGTCATCACCCTGACCATTGAGCAACACAGTCACAGTCCCCAGTTCATACTGGAGGTGTTAAATTCTCAGGCAAAATGCAGCAGTTGGGGTCTGGGTGCTTTCCAAAGCATCCACATTTCCATTAGCCAATACTACAACAAGACAAAGCTGTATGAGATCGAGATGTTTTGGTGACCTCATCAGCCCAGGGTTCAGCCCCACAGCACATCAGCATCCGGCGGCTCTTGGGCCACCAGCAGCAGATCCCAGCCCAGATGGCTGCTCTGGAGGAACAGTGGGGAAAGCAGAGCTGAAAGGACATCTAGTGGCAACCAAAAACCCTCTCAGACAGCCTGGGGACACCATAATCTTTTGGTTTGTGATACAAATTAGCTCAGAGCCTGCTTATTCCACCTTAACACTGAGAGTGTCCTTCCCCAGCCCCACAAAAGAATGTCAACTGTTGCAGCTCCTTGCCTGCATATGGGAAAGCCCACACAGTAAAAGTGTTTTAGAAACCTGTTCAGAGGTTTGCATGCTCAGATCAGTACATGAACATGGAATAAGGGTAAAGAAGCTTCCACTGTGTCTAGATGAGCTGTGACCATCACATCAATATGAGAAACTGGATTGCAGCACAACACTGTGAAGATTTTCTCTGCCCAAAATCCTCTACAAACATCAGAAGTTCCAGTCATGGGGCTTTTTTAACTAGTGGGTCACCCTCCCCCAGCAAACCCAGGACCCACAGGACCCTATATGGCTGCCATTCTTGCTCTGGGGTCTCAGAGCAAGAAGCCCTCTCTACCAAGTCCTCACTGATTAGGGCACTGCCAGAAGTGGTACATTGTCTAATTAAATTGGGAAGGGGGATGCCACAGAGAAGGGGAAGATGGAAGATGAGAAGAGAGGAGCCTCCACTGCAGCCTGGCTTGGAATGTGCCAGTAGGATCATCACTTGCAGAAATTTTGGTTGGTTTATTCATGGAATGAACTGATTTTCTTAGCAAAACTGGGCATAACAACAACTAAAGCCCCTCCAAATGTTATGGTAATTAAGCTTTTATCTAAGTAGAGAAAAAAAAAACATATTTCTTGCTTGGAGGAACATTCAGGTTCTCAGATCTAAGCATACAGCTTCCCAGTGGGGAGTAAAAAAAACCCACACATGTGCACTTGATCATCTTCAGTCCTGAAGATGACTTGCCCCCTCATGCTGGCTACAAGCAGAGCATCATTCAACCAAAGGTAAGATCCTTGGAGGAAATGCTTTGTAGAGACACAACAGACAAAGATTTGTTTCCCAAATACTCTTTCTGGTCACAGAATCACAGAATGTCAGGGATCAAAAGGGAGCTCAAGAGATCACCTAGTCCCATCCCTGTTGGAGCAGAAAGACCCAGGTCAGGTCACACAGGAAAGTGTCCAGGTGGGGTTTGAATGTCTCCAGAAAAGGAGACTCCACAACCTCTTAGGCAGCCTTCTGACCTCTGAAACACTCAAACCCTCCCAGATTTCTTCTCCTCTCACCTTTTGCTTGCATGTATTACCAGCTCTTTGGGCAGAGACAGCTCTGACAACACACATGGAGGGCATCCAGCCCAACAGGAGCTGCTCATGGGGAGCAATGACAGGACATGAGGTGACAGGAAGGCAGGCAGCCAAGGTCTGGAAA
>VZTY01006120.1:0-73435 GCA_013400935.1 Turnix velox
CCGACGCGCCGCGCTGAGGACCCGCGGCCTCCTGCGCCGCCGCCAGGGGGCGCTGGCCGGACCGCTGCCTCTTACCCTGCCGGCCGGGCCTGCTGCCTCCTGCCCCGCCGCCCGGGGGCGCTGGCCGGGCCGTCACCAACCGCGCAGGTGGGAGTTGCCGCCGCTCGCGTCCGTGCCCACCTTGCACCTTCTCCGTGGGCTCCCCGCTGCTCTCCCTCAAGGCGCACCAGCAGGCGGCCCTGGCCCTGGCCTTGGCCCTGGCCTTGGCCCTGGCCCTGTCCAACGGGATGGGTCTGCCTCCTTCCCTCATTAAGGCCCACGTCGCCCCCTCAGCACTGCTGCCCCTCACGGCAACAGCCGCCGCTCACCGGTACCGGCCTCCAGCCAAATCCAGAGATAGGTGGGAAACGTGACTGCATCCATGACTGCTGTTGTGCTTTAAGGGTTTCAGTGTGAGTCAAGGTACCTCTTTCGATTTCAATATGAGTCAGGCAGCCCTTTTTGAGACTTGCTGCAAGTTTGTTTTTATAAAATCTTTGTAGTTCAAATTCAGAATTTGAAATATTTCTTTGAAGTTTACTCACGAAGGACTTGTGTCTGATTATAGATTATCCAACCACAAATGCTGAGACACAGCTTGCTTTCCCCCAGGTTACCCAATCTCTCTTCTCCATTCAAGACCCTCCTTTGGTCTTCCTGGGAAACTTCTAGATAATACTGTTTGAGGAAACTTGTTAAAAACACTGAGGGATTTGTAGTGATGTGTTTGGGATCATTTGTTTTGAAAATGCTTTATATATAAGGCTTGTTTAGACCAAGGCTTTTCTGCCTGTCAAAGGCTTTTCTGCCTGGCTTTTTCTGCACCTGATAAAATGCAATCAAGAGACCAGTGTTGTCCATCTCACTTCTTCAGTGACCAGTAGTTTATCGTGTTTCTATTCCATATGTTGTTGCTGAAGTGAGATTTCACGGCCTCTGCTTAATATAAAATGGCAGATTCTGTGTGATATTTGAAGAGAGGGAAGAAGCAGACTGTGGTGGTGAGTGCTGCAGCTCCATTCCTCCCAGAAATGGACCTAAAATTCCTGTATTTTCCTTCAGCTACCACACCATGTCTTTTCCAGTGCAGTTGCTTTTGTTCTTACAGTGATGATAGTTATGGGTTTTGGCACAAAATACTAGAAAAAGGTAGTTATTTTCTAGGTCCATGAGCAGAACCACCTAAATTGTGCTATCATAAGAAAAACAATGGGCAGAAGGGAGCAAAGTTTATTGCATTCTTGGCAGGTTCTTGGCAGTTCTCATGAAGATACTTGAATGTTGGGATGACAGCAAGGAAGAAACACGCACAAGGGGGTAACAAAAAAAGCCTTATGGCTCTATGATGTCCCCTCCCTGGAAGTGTTTAAGGCCAGGCTGGATGAGGCACTGAGCAAACTGGTCTAGTGGGAGGTGTTCCTGCCCATGGCAGAGGGTTGAAACTAGATGATGATCTTTAAGGTCCCTTCCAACCCAAACCATTCTATGATTTTGTAATGTACCACACTTTTCTTGCCTTACCTGATAGAGTCTGAGTTTTAACAGAAATGACTTTAAGAGGGAGGGCAGAATTTCATTTCTGTCCAAGTCTCAAGAGCTGATAAACATCTGAGGTACAAAAATCCCCAAACTGATGGGGTTTTTTTCTAAATAAAAAATTCAGTCGTTGCATAAAAGATTTGTCTTCAGATGTCAAATGGAAAAAAATAAGTTATTTTGACATCCTGAAAATTTTGAAAACAGGTTTAGCCACATACAAGGACCTGTGATAAAGTAAGAGAAGTTTCCTAGAGTCTGAGGCTTACAGAGGGCTTCTTCCTCTGTCTTGGAGACAGTGAGAGATAGTTTGCCACTGAATAAACATCATCAGAAGGATGGGGAGGAAACATGAACACACAAGATATGCAAGATTTATCTTTAATCAACACTGTGTTCATATCTTGGAGAGTGGAGAAGCTACTATATACTTGTTTTATCTCTCATCCTAATTACAGTGACGGTGCTTTTGCTAACTATGTACAGCAGATGGAGAAGGAAAACTGTTCCAACCACACCTGTACTAATTCTGGGAAATATTCTGGATCACTGCCAAAATAAAGCTAAATCAAGGGTCACCCTGGGATAAAACCCTGCTCCGCTATAAAGTAATCCTTAGCCTGGAACCCACAGAGGGGATGCACATTGCCATTTCCCACCTGGATAGAGGAACTCAAGACACTTGGTAAAGCTCAGTACTGGGGCCACAAGCAGAACAACAAACCTCAGATAAAAAATTAGATTATACCTGGCCCTGTTTTTATCTAAGGAACATATTAGTCTGGAAGTAAAGCAATAAACTCTTTTGGAATTCAGTGCCCAGACATCAGGTATCTGGGACTTCTGGGCTTTTTTCCTTGTAAAACAGCATGCAAGTAGAATCTGAAATGCCTGTATTTTGTATAGACTATGTTTTAAATGAAAACCTGTATAAAAAATCCTGTCATGCACAAAACTTCAATTGGCTATCCTTATGCTATGCATTAATTCCAGAGAACAGCTGGGAATTCCTTAGAAAGTTTGATGTAATTACATCTGATTGTAAATCTCTGACTGTTTTAATATACTCAGGTGACCTAAATAGTATTACACAGAATATAATTTTAATTTAAAGTAATTAAGAAAGACTATTTGTCTTAAGATTGGTTTATCTGAGAAACTACTGCTCTGAAAGTCCTACATGCCTTGTTCTACAGCCATATTCTTTGTATTTCCACATTGTAAATACTCTTTGGTAAATTGTGATGGAAGCTTGGCTAAGCTCAGCTTCTCCTGGCTCTGTGGTGCTGCTTCTTGGTTGAGAAAACTGATCTGACTCTCAGTTTTTGAGATCCATGCTTTTCTTCTGCTTATTCGACAGTGTCCATTGCTAATTTCATGGTGACTTTTCTTCATGATAAATTTGTGTCATGCTCAACTGATGTTCAGATGCAAGTGGTAGCAAGTCAAGGGAGTTGATTTTGCCCCTCAGCTCTGGTGAGAGCCCAACTGCAGTTTCTGTGTCCAGTTGTGGAGCCCTCAACATAAGAAGGACATTGAGCTGTTGGAGCAGATCCAGAGGAGAGCCATGGAGATAATGAGAAGGCTGCAGCGCCTCCCTTCTGGGAACAGGCTGAAGTAGTTGGGGTTGTTCAGCCTGGAGAGGAGAAGGCTCAGAGGGGACCGCACAGTGACTTCTCAATACCTGAAGAGGGCTACAGAAAGGCTGGGGTAGGACTTTTTCATAGGGTCCAGGATGGCAGGACTAGGAATAATGGTTGTAAAATGGAAGAGGGGAGATTTAGGCTGGAGATAAGAAAGAAGTTCTTTCCTGTGAGGGTGGTGAGACACTGGAAGAGGTTGCCCAGAGAGGCTGTGGATGCCCCCTCAATCCCTGGAGGTGTTTAAGGCCAGGCTGGATGAGGCATTGAGCAACCTGGTGTAGTGGGAGGTGCCCCTGTCCATTGCGGTGGGTTGGAACTAGATGATCTTTATAGTCCCTTCCAACCCAAACCCTTCAATGATTCTATGATTTGCCCTTTAAAATGTCTCAACGAAATGATCTTCCGAGACTAAATGAAGAAGGTGGGAAATCCTGTCAGTAATTCAGGCGAGATTCTCCTTTGCTCTGGTGTTGTGCCAAGCAGGTTGTCTGAGCACATCTTAAAGCTGCCTTTCTTAGAATGCCTGGTCAGCTGGCTTCACCTATGTTAGATCTCATCAAAGCAGATGTGAGACCGTGCAGATCAGATGTATTGATAATGTGCAGTACATCTATGTTCCTTTGCTGCTTTCTCAGGGCATCTGAAAACAAGAGCAGCTTGGAGTCAGTAGCAGGCTGGCCAGTTATACTCGTGTAGCTTTCAGACAGCCATTAGGTGTATTCTGGCCTAGGCAAGTTTGTGCCTCTCAGGCAGGTAAAATCATGATGCCTCACAATGGCACCCCAAGGCAAAAAAAAAGATATGGCTATTTGTGAAAAGTGCTTGGAGAGGTGTACATGAAGTCTGAGTTTGGATTAAATCAGTCATTAAAGTTGTCCTTAATTTAAGACAGTTGTACAGAGCCATTGAGCTGCTTTGTAGAACCAGGTAGCTGCAATAATATGGGCCACCTCCAAAACTAAACAATCATTGCCCTAAACAAACGTGTAAAAAAGTACAGGCAGCAGAGAAAAGCTGTGAAAATATGACAGGAGGAGATAAAGATAGCAGGACATCACAGAGAAAAGTCTGAAAGCCAAAAGAAGCCTGGGGTAATGATGAAAGGAGCCATCTCAAATTATTTGAGTCCATATATATGTGCAAAAACAGAAGTCAGTGCTTTTCTTAATAAATAAAACCATGCAGTTGCATTCTCGATTTCTTCTTTTAACAAAGCTTTCCACCCAGAGGCAAATTTTCACTTGTCCTATGGAATCCAGAAAGACTAAGGGTGTGAATGGTATCAGTGTTCTTCTGGAGACTGCATCCAGCAGCATCGCTGGACTTCCAAACAGCAGTAACATCTTCCCTAACTTCCAGATCCAGTCAGCAATGAGCAGGCTGAGAACCCTTTTCTCCTAACTTCCAAACTAATGCTATTTTTAGAAAAACCCACATACAGGTTATTTTCAAGTGAAGATGTTTAAGTGTAGCATTTCATTAAAGAAAAAAGTGACAACATATACTTTAGCTTTCTATTTCGTCTTGAATCGCATAACTAGATTATTGCAGTATTCTTTAAATTCAGAAGCCCCTTTCCCAAATGGCAGCGAAAATAGCTTTTCTCGTGACTGTTTAAATTGTAAGGAAGCTACCTTTTTTTGCTCTTATATGTCAATCCTTCCCATGCACTGTCATCATTTCACCAGGGTGATATTCTATTTTCTTTCTTTCTTTTTCCCTTTATTCAGTATTTTCTGTGATTTTCTTCACTAAGGGAAAAGTACTTGATTCTGCTGATCAGGGAATGACTTCTTGAGCAGTGTTAAGTTTTGGGAGGCAAATGTAAACTAAGACTAAAGAGCTGAGGGACAAATCCCACATAGTTAAATTTCTACCCAAGGCTGAGAAGGTTTTGCAGGGGGATTTTTTTTGTGTGAAGAGTAGTGGGAAAATGCTGTATCTGTATTTATAGATGCCTACATTTAATGAAACCTATGTAAAAAATAAGGGTAATACAGAAAAAAGTAAAAAATTGTTTGAAGGCTAGAGAAAAAAATTATGCAGCTGAAGGGGTAATTGTGACTAATGTCAAAAGTGACCTCATTAAGGAGTACGCATCTTAATGCAAGCATTTAAACCAATCTGTTACTGTACAGAGTGATCTGATGATCTCTTCTGGTTTTAAAAAGATGACTTTTAAAGAAAAACATCTCCACTTTAGCAGTATGGATCACCTTGTTTATTTGTTGGTTATGAGTAAAATATGGCATGACTTCCTGTGCAGTCTTTGCCCTACACCTAGTCCAGACAGGTACTCATGAAATTAAAGAACTGGAAACAAAATAATCCTGAAGAAAAAAAACTTGTTGCTACTTTCTGGCCTGAGGCTTCTGGTTTCTAAAGAGTCTCCATGAAGATTAACTGGATTAATTGGTGTTTAGGGCAAATTGTAGGCTATCTAACCTTGCAACCCCACAGCAGGCTTGTCACAAGTATGGAGCCAAACTTTTGTGAGCTGTTTGCAAGGAAAGCAAACTGCCTGCTGGAGGAGGAGCTTGGGCTAAACAGGGCTGCTGTGTGGCAGTGTAGGTTTCAAGCATTCTGAACTGTGCCTTTGTGGGACAGCAGGTTGAAATAATAACAAAAATGTGCCTCTGACAGAATTTTTCAGCAATCTTTTCTATAATTTTGCATGGTCATCCTCTGGTTCAAACATTTTTCTCCTGCTTTTAGAAGTGTCAGCAGATGAAACCCATATTTAGAATTAAAAATTAAACACAAAGGAAGAGAGAAATACTCTAACTGTGCAGAACTAGCTCCTGTGGGTCAAAAATCAAGATATAAGGAACAGAAATGTGAGGGTGGTGAGACCTTCGAACAGGTTGCCCAGAGAGGTTGTGGATGCCCCCTCCCTGGAGTTCTTTAAGGCCAGGCTGAATGAGGCCCTGCTCAACCTGATCTAGTGGGAGGTGGCCCTGCCCATGGCAGGGAGGTTGGAACTAGATGATCTTTGGTAGGACTCAGGGCAATGGGTACAAACTGGAACACAGGAGGTTCCACAGAAATATAAGGAAGAGCTTTTTCACAGTAACGGAGAGAGAACGGTGGCACAGGCTGTCCAGAGAGGCTCTGGGGTCTCCTCTGGTGACATTCGAACCCTACCTGGACACCTTCCTTTGTGACCTGATCTGGGTGTTTCTGCTCTGGCACAGAGCAGGACTAGATGATCTTTTGAGGTCATTTCCAATCCCTGATATTCTGTGATTCTATGATCTTTAAGGTCCCTTCCAACACAAACCATTTTATGATTCTATGAAATTTAGGGTTGCTATTATTGAAAAGCTTTGCTTTTGATCAGGCTTCTTGTGTTCAGGAACAGCCCTACGAAGTAGAACAGCTGCTGTTGAAGAATGCTGCCAATAAGTGTATTGGTGGTTGCCACATTTGCTGCTTTCTAAAGGGACATGTTAGTAGAGCTTTTCCTCTTAGCAAAGGTATTAATATTTTTCAAAAATATCTGTAAAGCTTGGGCTTCTCTGACCAAATTTTTGTCATTGCAGCAGGACTTTGCCTTCCCTCTCTTCGGAGAGTTCAGGGAGCAGCTGTGTGAGGAAGGGCAGTCCTGGGGAGAGAAACAAAAGAAACTACCATATCTGGAAAAGACATCTTCGAGGTTTTGTTATTTTATTCATACCTTTGTGTAGCTGCCATCTCAGATGTAAATTTCTTAATGGATGTCTTCAAGCTTTCTGGAGACCTTACCTGTCCTGATACAGTCTCTGGGCAGAATTAAAAATGCAGATACATGCCAGGTAAGACCTGCATCCACCCTGATCTAATGATGTGATGGAGGTGCAGTGTCAGTCTCAAAGTAACAAAGTGAACATTACCAACAGAAAGTATGAAAGAGAGAGCTTGTGAGACAAAGTTGAATTGAACAATACAGTTTTGCAAAGAGTTAGAAAAAATTTGCTTCATGATTCTGCTGCTGAGATGTCACAGTGGAATGTCCTCTGTTTTCTTCTGCTTCCTTTGATTGCCTTGCCTCACTGTGCCCTAAATTCTCATCCTAAATTGTCTGACACTAGCTTTGATGTCATTTCCTAGATCACCGCTCTCTGTGATTCTTTATAAACTTTGCATCTTTCATTCCAAGGTTCACTGAAATAGCTGTAGCAGTGTTGTGGCTGTGGAGACAGGAGCAGCAAGATTTGAACAGAGGTAATAATCATAGAATGGTTTGGGTTGGAAGGGACCTTAAAGATGATCTAGTTCCAACCCCCCTGCCATAAGCAGGGGCACCTCAAGTGGACCAGGTTTGCTCACTGCCTCATCCAGCCTGGCCTTAAACACCTCCAGAGAGGGGGCATCCACAACCTCTCTGGGCAACGTGTTCCAGTGTCTCACCACCCTCACAGTGAAGAATTTCTTTCTTATATTGAGTCTTAGTCTCCCCTCTTCTCTAATCATAAATATTGTGAAGATATGAGTAGTATTTCTTCGTATTTATTTTTGACTATTACTCCTTTATCTTCCATTGCATTTCATCTGTTGCTATTTGTTGAAAAAGCTTCAATGTGGTGGTGTCCTTTTCCATTTAAAAAAATCTCTTTCAATAGTAGTTCCTTTATAAATATTGTGATAAAATCTTGCAGGTTTTGAAAGGTGCATCCATGGTACCTCTTCCAGTCAATTCATTTGTCCCTCTTTCATTCAACAGAGCATCTTCCTTTAATCTAGATCAGGTGGAGTTTTTTCAATTTGTGGCATTATTTCTCAGGCTGATTAGATGAAGGAGCTGGTAAACAGCAACAAGGGAAGACAAAAGAACAGCCTCACAATTGCTACTTTACTGTTTGATTTCAAGGCAAAGGCACTTTTCATAGTTCTCACTGTAGCTATCAGCTTTTATTTATATGATAATAAAACAAGAAAGCAGAACTACCTATCACATTAAAGAGAAAAGATGTATAGGAACACAAAAATTATTCATTGCATATGATGAATAAATGTAAACTCTGAATTCTGAAAATGTCTTGCTTGGCTTTTGATTATTCATTCTAACTGTTGTGTACATGCTAACAGAATTAGTAAAGTTACATACAAATGTAACAAATAATGGCTCTGGGCTGAATCAAAGGCATGAATTAATTTTCTTCTATCTCATGCATCATTAAATATTTCTGTTGTACTGTCTACTGATTATCTGTATTATACCTATCACCTGATATCTACCACGATCATTATAGTAAGATTATAATTATAAGCCTTTCTGCAATTAATACATATAGTTGATTTTGAGAGTTGAGTGAGTTGGTGAGCTGCTGCAATACATTTTTGTGAATATTTTGGCATCAGTATTCGGTTTCAAGCACAAGCATACAAAGCTGCTTATGTACCAGCCATTCCCTGATTGGCTCGGGTACCTGTATTGTAAATACTTTTATTTCAGATAGCTTATGAGCAAACTATTGTCAAGAATGTCCATGGTAATGTTCAGGGGTATCTGATGCTAGCAAATGTTGTCAGTGGTGACAATTCCAGGATCTGTATGTTCTTTAGAAACTCTTCAGCCTGCTGACCTGCAGCCTACCCTTCTACACAATGGCCAATACTCAGTGCTCGTTTATCCTTGCATCTTCACACACTTAAAGTGAAAAGAAATTAGCACAATGGAATCTCAATTAGTTTGGTAGTTATTCAGGGATAAAGGCCACCTTCTACCCTCATCGTTTATGAAGTTTGGTTGATTAGTAGAGAGTTTAAAGACTCAACTGTTTTACTATTGGGCATGAGCAGACAGAATTTTGTGTAGTGGTGACAATTGGTGGAAGCAAACCATGCTTCTGTGAGGCAGTGGAAAATATCCTTCCTAACAGTGAAATACAAAGAAAGATTAAGAAAATTGGATTGAATCTTTTATATTCCTGGCTTACTAGAAGCTGCCAGGGATGCAAGTCAGATCCAGATGTGGAAGGAACTTTATCTTTTCTTCTACTGCAGCACTTGTGATGAGGTTATGCCTTTGTTAAGGGGACTGGACTGGTTGACTACTTACATATCTTCCATATATTGTGAAAGGAAATGAAATCCAGATATCTCTGAGTGGGTCTCAGATTCCAGGTGTCTACAAGGAAATCCATAACCCAAAAGGAGTTCCCTTTTCACACAGCCTACCATACGGAATTACAGTGGACCACTTCCTATCTGCTCTGCTTTTCTCAAATAGCCTTTGTTACTAAAGGGACAAGATCTTCCTCCCTTCATGTGAATGAAAAGTATCGCTCTCTTTTTTTTTTTTTTTCAATTCTTATCATCTCAGGGAATCCTCTGAGTCTTTTAAAATACCCTTTCTCTGAGAGGACTTCGTTTTTTTTGTTGAGAGGCAAACACCTTAGCAGTGTGAGAGGATTTAGCCATGTTGTCCTTGGTGTCCTGTGAAGTGTCTATTAGGATTGGTATGATGTCAGAGCTTTCACAAAGGCTTTCATAGAGCATTAGTATGGATCTTGATTTTCAGTCAAGAAGGGAGGGAAGCAACAAGACAGATTCTGAAGGGAAAGGTATACTTTTGTCTTCATTTTTGAAGGGATGATCAAAGAGGAGTTTATAGAGAGGCTTGGTAAGTAATTTCTTCCCTTTCTTCAGCTGTACGTCTAGATAAATAGTACAGACTATCTTGACTGTTACATTTGGCCTGGAGATGAGGAGGTTCAGAGTGAACCTCATGGTGACTTATCAGTACCTGAAGGGGGCTACAGATAGGCTGGGGTAGGACATTTTAATAGGATATGTGATGGCAGGACTAGGAGTAATGGATGTAAAGTGGAATAGGGGAGATTCAGGCTGGAGATAATAAAGTCTTTACTAAGGTTGGTGACACACTGGAAGATGTTGCCCAGAGAGGTTTTGGATGCCCCCTCAATCCCTGGAGGTATTAAAGGCCAGGCTGGATGAGGCATTGAGCAACCTGGTGTGGTGGGAGGTGTCCCTGCCCATGGCAGGGGGGTTGGAACTGGATGATCTTTAAGGTCTCTTCCAACCCAAACCATTCTATGATTCGATGATATAGTACTTTCTACTTCTTATTAATATGATCTTTGTGTATACAAATATTGTCCACTATATAGCTGACTTGCACATTTTAAGTGTCAAAATCATGTCAAGTTGCTAAGCCCAAAACATTATATCCATGGCAGGGAGGTTAGAACTAGATGATCTTTAAGCTCTCTTCCAACCCAATCCATTCCATGATTCTATGATTAATATTCTCTCCCTGGGCCATCTTTTGCTGGATCACACAATTGTGTTCAGTGCACAGAATAACTGAGGTCAGGAAAAGAGAAGCTAGATGGCACTATGGCCCAGAGAGATGTCGTGCTGCTGGTGAACAAGTTGAAGCTGTGCAAGGCGTTTGGTCAAAAAATGTCTAGGATTTAGTAGGTTTCAGCAAAACCAGGGTTGGAATTTCTGAAGTGTAGTTAGGGAGACAATAGGCCTTCTGCTGATAAAAGTATTTAGATTTTGTTATTTTTAACATTAACAGACAAATTCAAGCATGTGGCCATGAAAAAGATTACAGATGTGAAATGGCTTTAAGATTGCCTACACAGATAAAACTGTAAGAAATCATTTATGCATCATTACCTCAACATAACTTAAACAGATTTGTGGGATTTTTTTTTACATACACTTAGATAGTCCTGTGAAATGCCACTCTGAGGGCTGGTGAGGATAAAATAAAAAAAAGGTGGGTTTTTTTGTTAATCCTTAGTGTGGGTGCTGCAGGAAGAGAGATAGGGGCCTACAAAAAAGCAGGGGTTGGACTTTTTAATAGAGTGCAGGATGGAAGGACTAGGAGTAAAAAAACGGATACAAATTGGAAGAGGGTAGATTTAGGCTGGAGATAAGAAAGATTTTATTTCCTGCGGGGGTAGTGAGACACTGGAACTGGTTGCCCCGAGGTGTTGTGGCTGCCCCCTTCCTCCCTGGAGGCCAGGCTGGATGAGGCATTGAGCAACCTGGTCTAGTGTGAGGTGTCCCTGCCCATGGCAGGAGGTTTGGAACTAGATGATCTTTAAGGTCCTTACCAACCCAAACCATTCTATGATTCTGTGATTCTTTGGGTATGGCTCTGGACTTTAATTGAGTGCAGGTTTCAGTCTCCTAAAGCCTAAAAAATATTGTAGTGCTGTTATAATGCTTGTGTAGCTGTGAGTTCTGCTCTGTGCCACCTCAGCAACAAGAAGGTGGGCTGTCCACAGACAACACTCTAACCTAACAACGTTTCTGTTATTTTCTTTCTTCTTTTNGGGGCCAACCTTTTTTTTTTTTTTTTTTTTTTTTTTTTTTTTTTTTTTTTTGCCATTCAAGTACTTTCCCCCTTAGAATTCAAGGAAACTCACTTTCTTTTTTTTTTTTCTGATGATGTGTCAAATCCTTTTAAAGTAGTGTGTGGATGTTGGTTGAACCTCTTGCAGGTCCAGTCTATGATGGCTAAACTGAATGAAAGCCAAGAAGTCCTCTCATATCTGCTGCAAGTCAAAGGTCATGTTGTATATGGAGCAAAATACATGGATAGTGACAGGAAGCAGACTTTTCCCTGTGTTTTAAGTAAACAATAGCAGGTCCAATTTCTGGTTATTGGTGATAGGAAGATCTCCTTGTTCTGTCAGATTTCTGTTTCCTGGTGCATCTCCATGTTCACTAGCCTTATTTCTATTTTATGAATGTGTGATGCAGCAAATTCTTAAAAATAACCATCAACTTTGTATTTGTTTTTAAGAAAGTGCTGATGCTAAATAAAGTACTAATTTTGGATGGCAGCAATTGCCCTAAAAGGAGCACACTCAGCAAGAAATCCAACATGACTATTTTTTTGTTTTAGTGTCATAGGTGAACTTAAGAAAGCATGAGTTTATAAATTTACTATACGTAAAATCTGTGACAATGCTTAAATTTAATTGTTCTAATTATTCTTTTTTAAGTAACTTACCACATTGAAACCACTTATTTTATCTCACTGTCCTTGGATGGTTTTGTCCATAAGATCATTCACCAAAACAATGTATTTTAAGGGAAAACTGCAATGTATTTGTAAAATACTAAGAGAACAGCATGATTTGGGCTGGAGACTGTTCACAGTAGCACAAACAGGCCTATGGCATTGTGAGTCTTCTCTGCAGAAGGCACAGCCAGCACATGAAAATACTAACATTTCTTAAAGGTGTTAATAGCTCTGAATTAATGCTCAATTATTTATCACAGTGAAAATAGTTTCTGAACAATACTAGGAATGTATTAGAAATATATGACATTATAATGGGATGTTGAATAATCTTTCTTTGACATTGCATTTTGCACCATACTGATTTGAAGAGGTGATTAGAATTGCAGATAATTATTATAAATGCATTTATACTTAACAGTCACTTGAAGATCACTCTTCTGCTGAAAAAACTGCTCCTAGTAAATTAATTTGTTTAACATTCTTGGAAGATGCCCAATTAATTATGTCTGTTTATTTCAATCCTCTCTGAATATTTGCTGCAATATTCCACTGCAAATTACATAAGAAATCCCCAAGCCTGCCCCATTTCCAGAAATACTCTAATTTATTTGCAGTAATTTAGCAGAAGTGTGTCTGTCAGATTCACTGATGGAGAAGGCAGACAGGAGAGCAGAGTAAGAGCTGAGGTTTTCAGTGTTCTTTCAGACCATTTTTCTCCTTGCCACAGTTTAGAATGCAAATACTGCTTGGCAGGTAAAGAGGCAGCTTGTGAAAAGCCACACATCTTTCTTTTCCTCTCCTGTTTAAACTTCATTGTGCTGGCTGTGGGAATCACTTACAAACAGTGACTCCAGCCCAAGCATCTCTTTCCTTTACAGCTTTGAAACTGGCTGCAGCTTCTACAGTTGCTTCCCACCCAGAAGACACCTTCCTGGGAGCAGCAGCCTTCCTTCCTGGGACAGCTGCATGGGAGAGGGACAGAGGTTCCTTCTTGCTTCTCACCTGTGCATCATTCTCATTTCCCTTTCTCTGTTTTCTTCCTCAGTATAAGATTTGAGCAGTAACACAGCTCTGAACTACAATACTTCTGTTGTGATCAGGAATCTCTAAAAGCACACTGGCTCCAACACAAGTGAGATTTCAAGAAAAAAAAGAGGAAAACATTCGTAACAAGCCAGAGAAAAGGGCCTTGCTCTGCCATCTGCAGTGTTTGAATGAAGTGGATGTTGGCTTGATCTTTGCCTTTTCTTTCTATTTCAGTCTTGCAAAATATGAGAGGGAATACGAAAAGAAGTCAAGAAAGGGACAACAGTGAGGGTGGTAAAGCACTGGAACAGGATGCCCTGAGAAGTTGTGGATGACCCCTCTCTGGAGGTGTTCAAGAATAGGCTGGACAAGGCACTGAGCAACCTGATCTAGTGGGAGGTGTCCCTGCCTATGGCAGGGGGGTTGGAACTCTATGATCTTTAAGGTCCCTTCCAACCCAAACTATTCTATGATTCAATGATTCTATCCTACAAGGGGAGATATTTACTGGGAAATAGGAGCTATGAGCAGGAGATTCTTGGGATGAGACAGGCTCCTGTGGGTTTCCACAAAGTACTGGGAATGCAGAAGAATTTTTCTATATTCCTAAACATTCAACTCCATCCATGATGGATATCGTTTATTTTATGTAATGAATTTTTGAAATAACAATGGGATATAGGGGGATTTCCATTTTTCCCTTTTCCAAAGGTATTTCCACAGCTTCCAAACCCTCATTAAACTGCTGTCTGGTCTTAGTATGGATGTACGAAATGTGTTTGGAGCTATTAAAATGTGCACGATGTAGTAAAAGCTTTTAAAGTTTTTTTTTACACAAAGCGTGGGGGTCTCTGAGTTCATAGGTTAGAACTCCACCAACTAAGGGGGATATAATTTGCTGATGACACAAACTGGGAGCAGTTGCCAACTCACCTGAAGGCTGTGCTGCCTGCAGCGAGACCTGGAAAGGATGGAGAGTTGGGTGGGGAGAAATTCAATGAAATATAACAAGGGCAAGTCTAGGGTCTTACATATGGGCAAGAACAACCCCATGTATCAGCATAAGCTGGGGACTGACATGTTAGAGAGCAGTGTAGGGGAAAGGGACCTGAGGGTCCTGGTGGGCAGCGATGTGCCTTTGTGGCCAAGAAGGTCAATGGCATCTGGGGTGTATTAGAAGGGGCATAGTCGGTAGGAGGTAGGTTCTCGTCCCCTTCTGCTCTGCCTTGGTGAGACCACAGCTAGAGTATTATGTCCAGTTCTGGGGCCCTCAGTTCAAGGAGGACAGGAAACTGCTGGAGAGAGTCAAGCACAGAGATGATGAAGAGATTGGAGCATCTCCCTTATGAGGAAAAGCTGTGGGAGCTGGATCTCTTTAGCTTGGAGAAGACGAGACTGAGGGGTGACCTCATCAATGTCTGTAAATATGGAAAGGGTGAGTGTCAGGAGGATGAAGCCTGGTTCATCTCAGTGACCTCCAATGACAGGACTTGGGGCAATGGGTACAAGCTGGAACAGAAGGTCCCACAGAAATATAAGAAAAATCTTTTTCACAGTGAGGGTGGGAGAAGAGTGTCACAAGCTGCCCAGAGAGGGTGGGGTCTCCTTCTCTGGAGACATTCAAACCCCACCTGGACACCTTCCTGTGTGACCTGATCTGGGTGTTCCTCTTTGGCAGGGGAATGGACCTAGATGATTTCTTGAGGTCCCTTCCTGTGATTCTGTGATTTTGACACACCTTCATTTACACTTCTTATTTAATGACAGTAAGGGCCCTTTTAGTAAAAAAAAAGGGACTTCAGTTGAATAGTTAACTGAAACTAATGCCTTCATTGATGTTATGCATATATTTCAGTATTTTGGAGAACTGATAGCAAAAATTATGTACCTGGAGAGTAACATCAAAATATATTTTTTCAGTTTTTAAGACTCCTGAGACTTTACACTGAACTTAGCCAGAAGAGTAATCAAAAGAGTATTTTATAAATCTTCTTGTTTCATAAAGAGGAACTTTAATTTTTTTTCTTTCATATTCTTCATTACAATGTCTCTGAGGTTTTTTTTTTCAAATTTCGAAGTAGGTGGAGAGTCTTCAGCAAGATAACTGAAAGAAAGAATAGTAGGAAATCTTAATCAGTTTAATTCTACTACTGTTGTACAAATGAAGTAGCTGGGATGACAGAGCAGGAACTAGGTGGGAAAAGAACAATAACATGTTTGCACAATACTAGTGATTAATCTGTGTTACAGATTTGTGGAGGATTTGGAAGCAAGGAATTTGAGAATTCAGCTACTATTAGAAGTCATGAGAAATGCAAACAGGTTAAATTTTATGCTACAAAGTATCTTACTCTTCTGTTATTTTTAGCTACATCTGAAAGCTACATTTTAAGCCTTCAATTAGCCATTAATGGGTTGTGAAAAAGGAATCAGTTGTGTGGTCTTGCTAACTTTTTTTCAGGTACAAGGAGATCTTTACAGATGAGTAAAAGATGTTCAGCACAGTGAGCAAAAGATAGCTGTAGTTCAAAGTGTTAGAAATATATCAGAAAGGAATTGTGGACATTCACCTTCTGATTTTGACAGATCTGTAAAAAAGCACAAGAGCAGTTAGGTAGTGTAGAACTGTTAGTGTAGAACAGAATCTTTAAATGCAAAAAAAAAAAAAGCAGGTTTTTGAAGTTACCCTCTGCAGAACTGAGAAAATTAAATAAGGTAAACTGAATGTGCTGAAACCAGTTTATAAGGTTGCAAGTGATTTAATAATTAAGGAGAAAGATATAAAACAAAATCCTAAAAATAAAATTTAAAAATTAATTACCAGAAGAAGAATTTCAAATTAGCTCTAAACTTACTGATAACTCCAAGGAAATGTAGTGGAGGGGCCAGTTACTTGGACAAATACGTCTGCAAGAAAGTTTCATAAGTTTTATCTGCCAGATGTGAATTTAAATTCTAGTCCTTACTGTTCTGTCACAAGAGAGTATAGATGTGAAAGGACAGAATGACAGAGCAGGTTACCTTTGTCAGCAAATTGCCTTTATCATTCTAGGTTAGTGCTTTTTTTTGGAGAAAATGATGAACAGTTACAGGGAAGCAGAGGCTGCTCAATAAGGCATGTGATAATCAAGAAGGAAGTATAGGCATGTGATAGTGAAGAAGGAAGTATTTAAAGCTTTTTTGGGTCTGAGAACAGTTCTGTATACATGGGAAACTACATGCTTTTGAGAAGTATATCTTCCAGGTACTTTTCACTTTTCACCAAAATAACTTGGGATATTTCCTCACAGCAAAGCCCCATCCACGCTGGAAAATGGAGATAATAGCAATGTTCTGAAGATTTTGAGACCTCCAGAGCATATAATTTATTATGTTTATTGTAAATAAGTCTTTTTAAGGTTACAAATAATCTGAAAGTGTCTTGAATCAGGCTCAATTTCACTGGGTTTTTTTCTGTTTTAACTCCCTACTGCATGTGTTATGTCACACAAAATCCCCCAGTGCTGGGAATCACCATTGAATCTAAATATTGCAGGAGGTCTTTCTCTCCATAGTCCAAATGGTGGTTTTTGGTTCTTGAGCTCTCAGAATAGATTCATTGTGGTCACCTTGAAGATTTTGTTTTAGGAGTGCAGAGAAGCTGTGGAAAGGGTAGCAGCAAACACCTCTAGGTGCTTGGGATCAGGCACATGGGTTCTCCACAATTGCTGGACTTCTTACCTCTGAGTTGCTCCTCATTCAAGTTTTATTAATCTGATTTATCAATGTGTTTTATAAGACAGAGTGTCACATAGCAGATTTTTATCAGCCCCATTTCGAAAAAAGAAGCATTCTAGTGGTTCAGATGAAGTCCTCAATGTATGTCAAGCTCCAGGGACTAAAATCTCTGTTTGTGTTCAGAAGTTTTATTTCCCTTAAATTCTCTGGAATTTAGTAAAGAAAAAAGTGAACTTCTGGTTAGAGAAACCATGGTGAGGATCCGGGTCTTCCTTGAAGAAGTGCATGGATTTTTAGGAAATGGGACAAATGGGTGTCACTTCCCATCTAAAAATTGTCTAGAAGCTGGATATAGCTGGGGGTTTTTGTTTCTTTCTTTTTCTTTCTGTTGCTCAGTTGCCATGCCTTCTTGCTTTTGACTGTAATCTCAAGGCATTTCCTCATAATCATGAGGATATTACAGCAATTCCCATTAGTTAAGGGACTTAAAAGCTTTCCTTTCCCTTGCAGCTTGTTCAGAGGATAGTAGATGTCCTGAAATAAATGTTTTTATTGTACCTATGCCACATAGTTGATGTGCCACTGATTAATTTATTGTTTTTTTCCACCACTCACTTCACTGGAGCTCCTCAAAACCATTCACTCTGAATGTCTAATTTGAGCACTTGAGGATTCAGAGTAATAAGCATTCCTTACTCCTTTAATTAGGCAAAAGACAGCTCTTGTTAACTTTAATTGTGGCTAAATGAAGCAAAGTTGTGACATAGTCTCCCTTACCCTCCAGCTCCTCACTCATCCCCACAGTCAATCTCTCTTCTACAGTAAAGGAGCTGAAGTTTTCCTGGCCAAAAAAAAAAAAGTGTTTGAATATGTAAGTAAATTTTAATTCTCTTCTTTTGCATGTTATATAGCATGTAGGTTTGCAACCTTAGTAGCATTTTTAAACATAATATCTTGTTGCATAAATTCCATCATACCTTGTCATGCTGTGGTAGAGAGCGTGGGAATGCATTGAACCATCTGTGCTGCTGAGGTCTGAGGTTATGTGCAGTTAGAACCATCCTGGGTGCATGTGAGGGAGAGCTGAAACATGTTTGTTTGCCCTGATGGGATGGTAGTATATGCTTTGGTCCTGCACAATAGTTATGAGGGGATAATACATCCATTTGGAAATAACTGAACTTTTTGATAGAAAAAAAATTTTTAAATGTGTAGTATTTTTGAACAGTTGCAAGTTTTTCAAGGAATATCTTAAATAAAGTGACCAACTCTGTTGGTTGTTTTATATATATAAGATAAATATGGAGAGAGTTGTTTTATATATATGTAGTATATATATATACACCATGTAATCCATTGTGCTGGAGATCTTGCTGGGACTGCAAAAACTTGCTAAAAATGTTGATGAGTTTTAAACTCCTGTGGCTGAATAAGGAGGAACTTGAAAATTTGTTTTCTACTGTATTTGTAAAATATGTGTGTACACAGGCATTCACATGCAAAGGTAAGGATAATGCCTTAAAGGTGAAAAAAAATTTATAGAAGATCAAAAGTGATGTGAGAATTTTGAGATTTTACCAAGGAAATGAATCTGTAGTGATTTTTGAAGATGTTGGTGGATACACAATTCAGGAAGTGAAGACATTTTCCAAACAGTCTTAAGTGACAGACAATATTTGAAACCCAAAAAGCCATTATAGGATAAATGCAGTCATCGCCATCACCCTGCTTTATCTGTGTGCTGTGAAGTCAATGAGTGGGGACTGGTGAGGATTTCTGTGTCTGGGTCAAATTTAATTTTTGGTTTTGCCTTACTATTCAAGCATGAGAATGAGGTCAGTGCAGTGAAGCAGCAGATGTTTAATCAGATTTCATGCTGTTGCAGCCTGTACTTTAAAAACCGTTGCTTGAGATATCAGCTCCAGAAACAAAAATACATTGATCAATTTCAGAGATTCTAGAAGAGTTCTCTTAAGCAATATTCATACTTTACCAGAACAAATTTCTGAGATCATTAGAAAGTGTCTTAAGAGCCCAGACACAACTTGGGAAGTGCAGTATTTCCTGAATAAGTGGAAAAGTGTCTATCCTCCAGATTTATTGAAACTCCTTCACTTATTATGGAAGAGAGTACATGGGTTGAAACAGCGATCCTTACTTTGGAAGGAACTCTGAGGCAGATTTTTTTCTATCAAATCATGTCAGTAAAGAATTTGATGATGTAATATTTTTGTTTGTACATATAGCTATTTGTGTGGGGCTTTCCAAGCGAGGGCTTTGATCAATAATCATCTTCACTGGAACAAGTTTGGAAGCACAAACCATGTTCATTTTATTAACAGTATTCAATCCGTGATTAATATTTTATGTGGGAAATATGTTCAGTTCAGTTATTCATTTTTCTTTATTTGTGTATTGAGAGGATTTACAAATAGGGCATAGGGGCTATAATAACAATAACGCCATTAAGGGGGATCTTTTAGCATTTAACATCAGTAGCTGAGGTTCTGAAAAAACAGGAAACTGTTATAGGGTGGGGACTCCTAAAGCACCTACTGTTCTTTTACACAGTTGTGAAATGCCTGTTTCTGTAACCTCTACATGCACATCTGGGCTTTCTATTTTTCTCCTTTTTGCTTCCTCGATATTTTTTAGCTTCTGCTGATGTTAGCAAATGTTTGCCCCTTACCATCATTCGAATAGACACCAAAATGAAGCAAAAGCTTGGAAATTACCTTTTGCAAAACATTTGGAAAAACAGTGGCCAGAGCAGAGGGAGGAATTTTGTCATGTTCCCATAACAGAGTTGATTCTCTGTACACTCAGTGCAAAGCAAGACTGACTTAAAAAAGATCTTTAGAAATTATTGATGCTGAAAGCTGTACTGAAAACTGGGATTTTAAAGATCATCTAGTTCCATCACCCCTGCCATGGGCAGGGACACCTCCCACTAGACCAGGTAGCTCAGTACCTCATCCAGCCTGGCTTTAAACACCTCCAGAGAGGAGTTCATCTGTATGTGAGCTTGATGTATATCCATACCCAGTACAAAACAGTAACACAAAACCAACTTTAAAAGCAGTATTACAGCAGGTTGACTTGCCCCTTGCCACTAAATGTGACAGTCTTCTAATTTAAAAAATGGTTTGAAACTGCTCCTTTCTGCATGCAGTAGCATCACACACGTATGTTGGAAGCTATAGGGTCTTGGAACATTACTAAATGTTTTGTTAAAATGTTACTAAATGTCTTGTTACAAAATATGTTTTCTTAGAATCAGAGAATCATAGAATGATTTGGGTTGGAAAGGACCTTAAGAATCATCCAGTTCCAACCCCCCTGCCATGGGCAGGGACACCTCCCACTAGACCAGGTTGCTCAATGCCTCATTCAGCCTGGTCTTAAACACCTCCAGAGATTGAGGGGACATCCACAACCTCTCTGGGCAACCTGTTTCAGCATCTCACCACTCTCA
This sequence comes from Turnix velox, assembly GCA_013400935.1. NCBI lineage: Eukaryota > Metazoa > Chordata > Aves > Charadriiformes > Turnicidae > Turnix > Turnix velox. The sequence continues at coordinate 20,429 of VZTY01006120.1, forward strand.
CAGTAAAGAATGTGTCTACCTGTTAACACGTGCTATATATTTTATCCAAACCATTTTATCTGCTTGTGTTTCATATGGAACAGTTCATCTTGAATTATCTTGAGTTCATCCAGGGGCATGGCACTAGGCTGAATGCACGCGCTTAAAACTGCCCCAAATATTGCCCTCAAAAACTGAAGAAAAAGACATTCTTCACTATTGTTCCTCCTGCTGTTGGTCCCATTAGTTTATTTAATTAGGGACACACAGCAGGGTTGATTAAAGTGACACTGTGAGTTAAGAGAACAGACTGTAGCAGCCCAGTGCTACAGAACAGTACTATCCAACTGCTCTAAGAATATTTTTCCTTTTAAATAATATTTCAAATAATTTTTAGTTTGGCTTTATTGTTTCAAATGAAAGACCCTACCTCCCCCTGGTCCCCAAAAGTTAGAATATAAAAACATTTAGAGGGAAACTTCCAATGACCTCCTGTGTTATTTAAACATTACTTTTCCTAGCAAAGACTGCTTGTCTTGGCAGCTATTCATTACTCTGAAGTCCTTCCAAAGGAAGACAAGGCCCCATTCTCTTTGAATTGGTCCTAAACAATCAAAATTGAACAACTAGTGCTAATCCTTTCTGAAGTTATTTCAAACAGAGAACTTGTATTGCCTGATTAATGTCAAGATTTACAGGGCCCGCATGAAGAAGTTCATGTGAATATTGTATGGCCAAATCATTCTGGTCACATATTTCTTTGTAGTAAAGCAAATTTATAAAAAGAATTTTAGTATCTCTCACTGCCCTATTTTTTGAAATGCATGCTATCAATTATTAAAATTAATAACAATATTAATCACACTGGGTTTTTTTACATAACAATGAACATTTCTAAAAATTAATCATATCATAGCGACTCCAAAAGTCTATAATAATATGAGAAGAAATATAATTTGATAATAATATTATAAGAAATATCGCACAGAAAAAAAGGAAGAACATAGGAAAAAGGATATTGAAAGTTATTATGGATGAATTATTATTTTTCCCAAACTGATAATATTTTTCAACCATTTTTTAAAGAAAGGTAAAATAAAGATTAATTTATGTATTTGTTTGCATGGGAATTTTGTGTGCTCTGTAGTGAATAAAGTACTTATGAAGATTGGTATAATTCAGCATGTGGAGATATAAGTTCAACATCTGAGTTGTCTAGAAGGATTCCATTAGAACCCAGTATTTTCCATCTGTATTTTCCATCCCAGCTTGGGTGCAGCATACATATCCTCTGAGCTGGTAAGACAAAGTCAAATGGTGGTTTCCATCCAAACCAGTAGCCCGTGGTCTTTTACACATACAAACAACTTGGTGACAATGGCATTCACCAGCAAAGTGAGGCAAATGTTTATAAGTCAACTTGCATTTCAATGAATTTCAGACCGCCACAAGCCAAAATCTTGAAATTATGATTACTTACATTTTTTCTTCTCTCTTTCTAGAAGTTATTGTGATAAAGTAAAATATTAAGCTCACAGCCTAAATATATGCAATGCCAGTATTATAAGTATGACAGCAGAGATAAAATGAGGAGGATTGCGTTTTTTCACCTGAGGAATTGCAAGCACTGTGCATTGGTAAGTGAGAATTCCTCTCATTTCCAGTCAAATGTTTCACATTTCCTCAAATTAAGTACATTTTGATTTCAGATAATGATACTGTTTGATTATATGGTACTCTTTTGGGGTGAAGCTCTCCCTGTTTTCAGATATAAAGGGCTGGAGCTGTACACAAATTTGTATGCTCTAGCATTTGCAACCATTTGTATGCATAGTTTATTCTGCATAGATTTTTAATTTTTTTTAAAGTGTTTTTTCATTGTTGCAAATATAATATTTGCACTAAAGTAAGCCACGCTCAAAGACAAGTACAAGAACATAATATTTTCTGCAAATAAGGGAATTATTTAAAGCCCTGCATGATGAATTTGGCCTGCTCTGTGCAGTCTTTGTCTTCTGGTGAAGCACTTGCTGTTTATTGACTGTCCCTGAGAGATAGTGGACCAACAGTAAATGCTGCTGATGTGACAAATCATCTGTTTCATAGTCAGATTTTGCCAGAGTTTGCTGTAGTCTTGCACTTCTGGCCTGAGAATAATGGGTCTCTCAGTCCAGGTGGCCAACTTTGTCAGGACAATAAGTCAATGTCCTTTCTTCTCTGTCCTGGAGGAAGTGTGGAGAAGGGAAGATGGTCTTCCTTCCAAAGGATATTTGCCTTTGCCATAGTGATAGAAAAAGCTCATGAATAAATCAACCAGAGAAGCAAAACAGATGGGTCAGAAAACTTATAGTAAAGGAAAAAACAAAGAGAATATTGTATATGTCAGGACTCTGGTTGCCATTTCATAAACAAACTTCTTCCTATTTTTGTGTAGTTTACTTGGATATCCTGTTTCTTTCTTTATCCCCTTTATGACATTGAGATTTCAACAAGGACTGAAGCCATAGAAAGGTTTCATCTGTGGTGTATTTGGAAAGGGTGGAGATCTTTCTGCTAAAATAGATAAATGCTTAAAGAGTGAAAATAGATGCTACTAAAATGCAAAAAGCTAACTTTCTCCCAAGAGGAGCTTGAAAAGAGACACATCAGGGAAAAAAAAAGTGATTTTTACTGTAAGCAGTAGAGATTTACCTCTTTGTATTTTGAAATCAGTTGACCTATACTTTGAAGTTCTATTGCAAAGCCGTTTTTGCATTCTTTGAGACAAATTTTGACATTATTTGTACTATGGAAAAGACAGGCAGCAGATCTGCAGCCCTTTTTTGTGCTTCAGCCCTGGCCTGAGTGGCTTTACAGTGATTAGGAATCTTCTTCTTCTTCATGACTTCAGTCACACAGATCCTTGACAGCAAAGTTGCTCTTTAGTTTTTCAGTAATTCCAGTTTCTAGCAGTAGAAAATGTGATGCTTTCAATTTCAAGAAATTAATTAGCAAGTTGTTATGCAGCTGAAGGAAGGGAACATTGCAGTCTGTTAGTACCTCTAGCAGATTGTCTATTTGAATGCATCAGGCTTTAGATTAACATGAAATGAAGACTAAAGTAAAAAAGATAACATGCTTCAGTTATGAAAAACATACCTTTACAGGCGGATGTCAACAGGCAGCTTTTTAACAGCAGGTAGTTCTAACTCAGCGCATGGAGAAGCTGCTACATGGTAGAGACAGCCAAAAATCAGAAAAAGGACTGTGAGATGACATTAGCAGCAGCTGGCAGACAGCAGCAGCTGTTTTGCAATGCAAAATTTTGGCCAAGTCTTTGTGTAAAATTGGGATGCTCAGAAGAGTTCATTTGGTGATGTACAGTGGCATTCTGGAATCCAGGAATGACTGATACTGGTTTGTAGGTGCCAGTAGTAGTGCAGAGGAGCAGCAGAGTTGTTTTCATAGTGGCAGAACAGAGCAGTTAATTTCCTGAACTCAAAATGAACTCATTTTAATTAATACTATTTAATATCTACTTCTCTCCACTGTTTAGGATAAGATTTTCAAAGGTGACAAGCTATAGTAGTACACGTCAGATTTATATTTATTAACCTCTTAGATATTTCTCAAATTTCTATCCATTTGCTCACAGGATTATTCTTGTATTGATTTATGCTGTTAAAAATACAGACTAAATGCATAGAAACCATCTCTTGCTGATGTTTCAGGTAAACAACTGTATATCACTTGTACTCAAGCTTCTATCCTTTCACCTACTTTTGGCTAGTGTCAGAGAAGGGGTTCTGCCTCACTAAAATCTTGATTGATCAACTGCAGGTGTTTATAAAAGTCTAGGTTTGATAAACCAAAATCTCCACGATGTGTCAAAGTCTGGATAATTCTGCCTCTCTTTCTTTATAAAAACTACACTGATGGGCACATTTAAACAGGATTTCATTCAGAGACATTATAAATGGGGGAGGAGGAGTGAGATCTGGATTGCTACCGGACCTGCTTACCATAGTTCTTGCAGAGTCAGAGGAATACTTAATTAACTGGGAACAAAACCATGTTTCTTTCAGAAAAGGAGACATTTATGTCTAAGGTTTTGGTATCAAGTTGCATTTCTTTTAATACATTATGGAGAAGATCATAACATGGAGTTCTAAATGTAAGACACAAACAGCAGCAGCTAAATTTATGGATAAAAAAGATTTCTTTTGGTGCAAGAGGATGAAAAGTGTAAACTCCAACCCAAACCACATCCTATGCTTTATAATATATGTAAATAACAGTCTGAGAATGTGTCAAATATTTTCTGTTACTACATATTTTCTATATATATTCTGTTTCTATGCATTTATATATTTTCTAAGCATTTTCCATTTCTATATATTTTCTATGTATTTTCTGTTTCTGTTCTATATATTTCTGTTTTTCTGAACTGCACGTGTTAGCACCATCCTTCCGTTCAATTTCTTTGACAACACAAAACAGTTTTTCTAAAATATGTGAGGGACTACTTAATAATGTTTCTGGAAGAGCTTTAGCTTATTGGTTTTTTCCTGGTTTTAATTTTTCTCAGGGTTTTTTTCTACCTCTCTTTCTTTTTTTCTTCCTCTCTTTCTTTTTTTCTTCCTCTCTTTCTTTTTTTCTTCCTCTCTTTCTTTTTTTCTTCCTCTCTTTCTTTTTTTCTTCCTCTCTTTCTTTTTTTCTTCCTCTCTTTCTTTTTTTCTTCCTCTCTTTCTTTTTTTCTTCCTCTCTTTCTTTTTTCCTCCTCTCTTTCTTTTTTTCTTCCTCTCTTTCTTTTTTTCTTCCTCTCTTTCTTTTAGCTATTTGAGTTATTATTGTGTTTGGTAAATGGTTCCTGAGCAGGTAGGATTTTTAGATTAAGAAGAACTTTGACCATATTCATTTGGGGAACACGAAACTACTGAATACTTCTATGTGTTGTAAACCCAGATGTGACAGAGCAGGATATGTTCACTTTCACTCCAGGCTCTTGAAATTCCTTGTACTTGAGAGAGCTCTTTGAATAATATAGACATTTCTCTTTTGAGAGGCAGCAAGCAGTCAGAGCCAAGATAAAACTGGAAGTTCTCTGTCACATATCTAGTTAGACTTCCATGGCTTTTCACCTTCAGTGACCTTAAAGAGTAGCTATGAAACTCTTACAACTGATATAACTTGCTGATTATGAGGCTTACAAGAAAAGACAGATGACTTCTTGCTTATTTTTATGTCCTATTTCTTCTAATTAGATCCTGCCAGGATTTCCAGTTATTCACAAGGGTTTGCTTTGTAGCTCTGTGCCAGAAATGTGCTATCCCCACTCAAGTCCAGTAAAGAATTGTACCTGTCAGTCAAAGCACTCAACTCAGTTGTTGAGTTTTGGTCTTCTAAAAAAGAATCAGAAGGATTAAATGACTAATGGCTAATATAAAGCCTGTCAGGAATAAATAAATACGCTAGAATGATATGCATTCATTAAAGCATTAATTTTTTTAAAGAACAGTAAGAAAACAAAAGATCAAGTTAAGCTTACAGAATATTCACAAAGATGAAACTAACTTTACAAAGAGCATCTAACTCATTTATTCATCTTGATAATAATTTGCATCTTCAGTTTAAATTAACGGTCTTTTTCAATGGTACTTTCTAATACTTCTGATCATTTAGAAAGCAGTGTTGTTACTTGTATTAAAATTGTAGTATGATGATCTGATAGGCACTAGTATATATAGTGCAGATTAAATTAGTAATTGCTTTCCCTCTGGAAATGGATTTTTAAATGTGCTGCTTGCTTTTCAACCTTGTGATAAATTTCTGTTTGTTCTTGTGCTAGACTCCACCTGAAGTTTTGGCCTCCTTTATTTTAAAAGTAATAGCCTTCTTGCCATCTTTTAAAGTAAATTTTAACAATAATTTGCTCAAAATGTTAAATAATTCATCCTTGAATATGTCCCTGGAAATTCCTGTGTCTTTGTCCTGATGGTCTTGCTTACTGATAATCTGAAAACAGGAAGACATTGCAAGGTAAGACTAATCTCAAGCTTATGAGACTCTCAGAACTTTACTGGCTTTGACCCTTGATCCACAAGAAAGATTCCATGTGATGTATGCAGCATTTACATGTTTTCTTTATCTTTTTGATACAGTGGGCTTCACAGAAGTGTTTTATTTCCCATCATGGTATCCTGCCTTTCCGGTGAAAGTGCTAGCAGTAGATGCACGGGCATCTGACACATTCAGCAGTGATTTCATTCAGCAGAGAGACAATCTCAGCCAAAAAACTGTGTAGGTGAGTGTTCCTCATGTTGTGGGGCTGATTGTAGTCTGAAATGTAGTCAATAGAGGCAAAAATCATATAAAGAGAAGGGTCATTAAACCATCTGTTTAATGTGTTATTCACAAATCTGTGAAATTTCATGAAAGATCCATAGTTAAGAATGTTTAATATGCAATTAACTTCTAATTGTGTGAATTTCAATGAGGGATCCTTTGTTCCAAAGCATGGGAATGTTGAAAGCTGGACATTTCTCAAGCTCATTCAGTGCAGACCTTTATCTTGCCTGAGAGCAATTTCAAGCACGCATCACATTTCTCAAGTTGCTTCTCTTATCACTGGGGAGTAACATGGTCCATGATAGAGAGTGACACAGCTATGAAAGTCATTCTTGCTCAGTTGGCTATATCAGACTACAAAGGCTGGTGCTTTGATGCTTAGCCAAGTGATGATCTTGAAAGGAGAAATAAATCCCAGCAACTCGCGTATCTCTTATCCTTGCTTGTCTAGAAAAACACATAGTTTTTATTACTTAGCATATTTTATCCATGGAAGTGTTAAAAGATGATTAAAAGCAGGGAAACAAAACAGCATGTTGTTGATTTAGTGTAGAGTATGTTCAAGAGGTAGAGGAAAGGTGCCAGATCTTTAACAGGCTCATTTTTTAGTGAATGTAAACACACACGAAAACATATATCTTGCTACTGCAAAATGCTTTCTCTCCTGCACTTGTAATTTTGGCCTGGTGGAACTAAAAGTCAGTTGTTTCCTCCATGTTCCTCTTTGGAGAAAGACTTAAGATTTAGGATTCTTGAATCATGCAACATCGTCCTTTAACTCCTTTGTGATAACTGTATAATATTTCTACCTGTCAGTAAACCAGTCCACAGTGGGACTACAAAGATGACATTTATATAGCACAGTTAAGTAAAAATATCATCTATACATCTGAACTCAGCTCTTCAGAATATGAATCACTGTAAGAGAATAGAGACTGTGATATATAATCTGTGGTAGACAACTTGAAGGATAATCAATTACTAGCAGCTCAGTTACCAGTAGTCTGTCTTGAGGAATCCAAGTTCTGCATTTGTTCCAGCTGGAATGGTCTGTTAGAGACCTTTCTCTCATCATTCCCCTTTGTCTGTTTGGGTCCATAGGGACATACATGTGCCTCATTACTGAGGAGCAGGAAGGACGTGGGAAATAGGGAAATGACTGATATCCATTTCCCCACAATCATGGATCTATTAATGGGCCTTGGACACTAGCTGCTGGTGAGTAATAACAAAGCTCACTCAAAAAGTTCTCCACCCTTTTCTTGTGGATGCCCCCTCCCTGGAGGCGTTTAAGGCCAGGCTGGATGAGGCACTGAGCAGCCTGGTCTAGTGGGAGGTGTCCCTGCCTATGGCAGGGGGGGTGGAACTAGATGGTCTTTAAGGTTCCTTCCATCCCAAACCATTCAATGATTCTATAATCGTATGAAATACTGGCCTTAATGAGCTGCCCAATATTTAGTGGTATTGGAATTTCATGTGGAGTGTGGAGAGAATGAAGCAACTTGCTCATATGTTTAAATGTCTTCAGTTGACTTTATTTTGCCATATCCCAGATCCTAGCCAGAATCTGCACTTTGACCCAAATCCTACTTCGTTTTTTACTCAAACCATTTGGAGTAAGTATATGACTATTGCTGAAAAGCTTTAATTCATTATAGTGTCATGATACATTTGGCTCAAAATAAAAGTAGATCTAAGCTCTCACTTCAAAATTCCCTAAGATATTGTGATTACTCCAATTTGGCTCATGATATACACAGGAGAATATTTCAAAAGAGAAGTTTTTATTGTTTATATCACTGTGTCACTGTGAAGACAATAGAATCTCAGCTACTCAAACTAACAAAGTTTGATTTACAGCACAGTACTTGGAACCATAACTAGGTGGATTTAAAGGCTATTCAACAGTTTCACTTTTAGATGAAAAATTACTGAAATCATACTTTCTTTTTTTAGAAATAGGATTTGGAATTTCCACAGCTCGTGTTTTGCCAGCAACAAGAGACTTAAGATAAAAAGTAGGGACTTTTTCCTTTGGTGGGTTCTATTTGTTTTTTAGGTGAGCTTATCGTTCCTTTTGGCAAGTTAAATAGACAATGCCTCTGATTAGATTAAAATAAGAAATTAGCTATTTTGTGGTCTATTAAAGTTAACATACTTCTGGCATGTTTTGTGTGTTCTGGATGCCTTTAGACTAACCAAACAGGAAATGCCCTAGCTAGGGAGCTGGTGCCTGAGGCAGACAATGAAGGAGGGAAATGCATGTAATTTTATATACAGTATTTCAGAAATTCCAGAAAAGGGAAAGAAGCAGATGATAAAACTTTCTGAAGTTGGTTCTTTTTTCCCTTTTTTTTTTTTTTTCAAATAGCTGACAAGCTAGATGTGGAATACAATTGTAAGGTGTGATGTGGGTTACAGGGTAATGCGTTGGTGTTCTCTTTGTAGCTAGGAACAAAGTTACAATTCCTGAAACAGACACAACCTCTAAATAGATCTCATGTAGATCTCATCCTTTCCATCCGGAGAGGAAAATTATAGGGAGTCAGTGATGCTCTCCTCCCTCTCCTGGGGGCTCTACAGAGATTGTCTTATTGTCAGGTAATAAGAAAGCTGGTGGAGGGAGTTAGGGAAAGCAAAGGGTGAGGGAAGTTCTGGAACCAAAAAGTCAGTAGGCACTGAGGGAGAAAAGACAGTAAGTAGCTCCAGTATCAGGTTATTGCTGAGAGTACAAAGTTTTTGAGGCTAGCAGATCATTATCTGCTATACAAGCTGTATAGTCAGTAGGATTTGCCTCCTCCCTGGAGGTGTTTAAGGCCAGGCTGGATGAGGCACTGGGCAGCCTGGTCTAGTGGGAGATGTCCCTGCTCATGCATGACAAGGGGGTCGGAACTAGATGATCTTTAAGGTCACTTCCAACTGAAACCATTCTATGATTCATACATGTCCTTCAGGTTCATGCTTTTTTAATTACTTGATCAAGTAAAACTATATTAAAGCTTTTACCTAGGATGAGGTGCCTGAAGAACATTCCTCTTCTGTTGATGCAGATACGTTTTCCCTTCAAGAATTATTTTAATTTGAGTTGCAGTACGTTCCTCTTGTGTTTAGTCTGTGGCCATGATCATACTGTGAAGGTATCAGACGCACTCTGTGTTGAGTGAAAGCTCCTTATTACAGTTGTTAAGAGGCCTTCTTATACTCAGCCAGCCAGTGCACATCCCAGGATCTTTGGTGAGTGAGAGCTGCAGTTTGAAAGGGGGACTTAAGTATGGACTTGCTGTAACAGCTCTACAATCTGAGGCTGAAGAATTGTTGAGTCACATTTAGCTGCAACTTCTCACCTAGAAGTCATTCCTTTTACAGAAGTATTCTGCCCTCTCAAGCTCATGGGACACAGAGATGCTTAATAAAAGACATTTTGGGTATGTTTCTGTATTGGCACCCTGTATCTCTGTTACTGTTCCAGCACTGGGCATTTTTAGCAGAAATCCCAAATACTTAATCTAGATGCAGACATTGGGATCAAATGGTGTAAAGCATTTTATTACTGACAGAGGAAACAGAATGTATATCAGATGTGTTTCCTTCTACCTTTTTAAAAAAATAAATTCTGCCAAAACAGAAGGATTACTCTATTCCCCATAAGTTTTTGGCCATAAATGACAAAACCAGTGCTAAACGTTTTGAGACCAGATTCTGCATGAGAATTTTCAGCTCTCCACTAATAGTGCAGTACATTAAAAATGCAGAAAGAGCATCAGAAATGTTGAATAACTAGCAACGAATAAAGTGCTTTTTGTTCAAATATTTGATTGGTGTATCAGGAATGTGTGATCTCTTGTCTATAGGAAATGAACTGAAGTTCATCATACATGTACTTAGCTGGTTTGTAGAAATGGATTAAGGCAAATGCTTTGCACAGTTCTGAAGCAGTTACCTCATATTCCAGAAAATTCTGAAGTAAGTTTCAGTTTCCTGAAGGACATGAGTATTTTCTGATGCCAGGACAAACATTATGTAGTTGGTATTTCCAAGCTTCCTTCTGAAACACACAGTTGTTTTGTCTTTGTCCATCAAAGCCAGAGAAAAGTCTTTTGATTACTAGAGATATTGGAAAACATGTATTTACTTCCCAGCCCTTAATTCTTTTAATCTCTTTTGCCTGTAGTAATATTTTGTAATATTTGTTACATTCCAGTCTTCATTATGCTCTGCATGTGTCAGATTTTCTTTCAGCTGATCCTATAACACTTGATCCCACTATGACTCTAGATTCATCTTCTGTTTTAATCCCAACATGCTTCTCTGTGCCATTTAAATAAAAAGCTAGATTATCTGAACTCCTGAGGTCAACCACTAAAACTTGCCTGCTGATCTTTCTTTGCTTTCAGACAGAACAGCCAGTTCTGAAAATAAGCAAACTCAATAATACCCATTTTGATATTTGCAGGGTACTAGGAATAGGAATAAAGTATATGTCCTGTTTTAAAATATATAGAAAGCTTACATGTGATGTTGAGTAAAAAATCAAGTTTTAGGAAATCTTTAGATTTCTTGGGAGATCTGTACTTCCTTTAATGATGTTTCTTGGCTAACCCTTCTCTTCCCTGCAGTGTCTTAGTTTGTGTGATCACTCGTACGGTTCTAACTAGTAAATCAGGAGTCTTTCTCGTAAGGTTCTAACTAGTAAATCAGTGGCAGCCATCCAGTTTAATTTACTGAGAGCTGGATCAGAGTTATTTCCTATTTCATGTTATCTGATGATGGACTTGACTGCAGTTTCTCCAGCCTGCGGATATGACCTCCTTTTTGTTTAAAAACTGGTTTCCCAGAAAGAGGGAAATTTTCCTTTTTTTTTCCTTCAGCTTAGTCTATGATTATTTAAACAGTTGAAGCACAAGAGTTTAATTTTTTTACTTCTCTCTGCCTGTGATTAAAAAGCACTTATTTTCACCTCATCTGAGGGAGTATACTCTTTACTGTGAAGCAGAATGTTGCTACCTACCCTGGCTTGTTTTGGGGTTTCTGATACAAGTGCTTCCAGAATAGCAATCTTAACTCTAGAGAAACAAGAGATTTTACTTTCTTCCTCTTCTAATAAAAACACTGATGATAAAAATAGTATCTTATGGGAGAAACCGCTGTGGCAGTGGCGGTGAATTTGAGCTGTAGTAACCTCTGGTTAGGCATCATACTAGCCTCTTTTATTGTTTTCTGGGTAATTCTTGGGCTGCCTTGATTATTTTTTACATATTTAGGAATATTGTTATTATTTTTAATATTTAATTTCTGCCTTAGATCTCAATTTTATCTTCCCAGCTTTTATATTTATCTTTTATATTTATCATTTTACATTTATGAATTTATAATCAGATATGCAAAAAGTGGCTAGTACTTGTTATTTTACCCAGTAAAAGTCTTTGAGAGAGTTGTGTATTTATTATGATGTGCTTTGGTGATTCTGTAGCAGCTTGTGCTCCCCAGCCATCCTTTGATGAGGATGCAAATGTAGAAGTAGTTGCAATCAGAAAAGAAAAGTTGCAAAGCAGAAAAGAACAGAGACTGAAGAAGACATGTTTCCTATAGACCTGTGGTACTACTCTCATGGAATCACAGAATATAAGGGATTGGAAGGGACCTCAAAAGATCATTTAGTCCCATCAAAAGATCATTTAGTCCCATCACCCTGCCAGGGCAGGAACACCCAGATGAGGTCACACAGGAAGGTGTCCAGGTGGGGTTCGAATGTCCCCAGAGAAGGAGACCACACACCCTCTCTGGGCAGCCTGTGCCACTGTTCTCCCACCCTCACCCTGACAAAGTTTTTTCTATATTTCTGTGGAACCTCCTGTGTTCCTGCTTGCACCCATTGCCCTTTGCCTATCATTGGATATCACTGAGAAGAGCCTGGCTCCATCTTCCTGACACTCACCCTTTCCATATTTCTAGACATGAATGAAGTTACACCTCACTCTCCTCCAAGTGAAAGAGACCCAGATCCCTCAGCCTTTCTTCAGACAGGAGATGCTCCAATCCCTTCATTATCTTCATGGCTCTATGCTGGACTCTCTCCAGCACTTCTCTGTCCTTGAACTGAGGCCCTCAGAACTGGACACAGTATTCCAGATGTGGTCTCACCAGGGCAGAGGAGAGGGGGAGGAAAACCTGTCTTGGCTTACTGACCACACCCTCACCTGAACATGATGTTTAGGCACTAGCTCAAAGTTATTAACCATAAGATCTGCTCAAGTAAAAAATTATTAGGTTGAGGTAGTGCCAGCTTTCACCAATTAAGTTCCTTTAGCATTTGCAGCACAGTTCTTTCAGCCTGTATTTTTTTAACTTAAAATTGTCTTACTGTGTATTTGAATTTGTGCTTATAAAGGCTTTGAATTTGTGTTTATAAAATATATGATACATCTTAGAGATGTCAAATGACCAAACTATTACATACTAAATAATTTGCCAGTGATGTTTTAAGAACATATATATTTTGTTTTGAATTGCTTGCTGCTTTTGTTTAGTGATTCATAAGTGGCTAGTATGAGGTATTCAAGTAGTTGAATAAATAAACAATTGAAATTTTGAAATCTTCACCCATTCTTTACATTCATTGCATTTCCTAACTGAAAGCCAAACACTGAAAATGTTATTTTACTGTTTTCATAACTTTGTTGCTATGTTAGGCAGTAGCAGATGTCCTTAAAGATATTCCAAATGGTAACCAAATGGTGAAGATAATCCCAGAGTTGTGTCATCAAAAGCTAAATTCAGTTATATAGAAATTATATGAAAGAGATCTGAAAGGCTCATCAGTAATGTAATACAGACAGTAGCATCTTGAATAAGGAACACTGTAGAGTAATTTTTAAAGTGGATTTGTAAAAATGTGTTTGCTCGGTTCTTCTAAACAACCTGATTCAAGCTGATTAATTTGGTTCTCCAGACTTGTGTTATCTTACTTACATAGAATCATAGAATCATAGAATAGTTTGGGTTGGAAGGGACCTTAAAGATCATCAGCCGAGTGCACACTGCTGGCTCATGTTGAGTTTGTCATCAACTGACACACCCAAGTCTTTCTCTACGGAGCAGCACTCAAGCCACTCTCCACCCAGCCTGTATCTGTGCTTGGGATTGCTTCGACCCAGGTGCAGGACCTTGCACTTGGCCTTGTTGAACTTCATGAGGTTGGCTTGGGCCCACCTCTCAAGCCTGTCAAGGGCCCTCTGGATGGCATCCCTTCCTTCAGGTGTATCAACTGCACCACACAGCTTGGTGTCATCTGCAAATTTGCTGAGGGTGCAGTCTCAAGGATCAGCCCTGCAAAAATATTTGTAGACTTTTCCATCTGACATACAGTGTGCCATTCAGTTACTTGGAATTACCCACATTCTTTCATTTTATCACTTGCTTGCAGGATCAGGTCTTGGCTTGATCTTTTTAAGGCTGGCAGATGCTTTATCACAAGTGTTATTTATTGTTTTCCCAGATTTTAAAGTCTGTGCTAAAGTCAGAAGAGGGCGCTGAGGCCACCGGCACAGCCCGATATGGATCTCTTCCTCCCATGTCTGGTTTTCCCCGTCCAGGGATTTCCCACTCCACCTCGAGAGCCTTTATAAAGAGCATGCTGAGCTGTTCTCATAAACAGTTGCAGAGCAGTAGGATCTGTGCTGCTTCGCAGAAAATAGGAAGGAAGGCTTTTGCTTTTACTTTTTTTACGCAGTAACAGCAATTACACACGTTAGAACAGATGGGAAGAAAAAGCCAAGGTGTTGTAACAATTTTGAATGTGTTGATGGCTGGTAAGTTGCTGGGGCAGGGAAAGGAGGGGTGTTTGCTGTATTTATTTTTCATTTTGTTAAGTGTAAACTGACGTACAATTTACTGCTCTATCTTTCTTCCTCTTTGTTCCAGTTGCTTGCCTTTACATCTCAGTGAATACAACTGTCAATGAAGTTGTTCTGTCAAAATGTCAGGAAAGTTTTTGGTGATGCTGACTTAGAACTTTTCTGTGCTCTGTAAAGACACAGTCATTTACTGACTGAGTTTGCTAAAAAACAGTCTAAGAGACAACTGCAGTGTGTTCCCCCTCATTTGTTTTTTACTGCTGTCCTTGACTGTATGAGTCAAGTTTCATGCTAAACATCCTATTGAAAGTGATTATGCAGTTGTTCTTACTATCTTGCTTAGCACCATTCCCCTCAAATGTTATGAAGTTTTAGAATTAGATCCACTTGAAAAAAAACCAAAATTATATTGTGCCAGTACAATTCTTTTCACTTAGTGCATTGGGCTTATGCCATTTTATACATGAGAATTGTTTGTTAGATCCATCTGTGTCTGTTATCTGTGACAAAAATAGCACCTTATAGGGTATATTGGAGATGTAAACCACAATGTGAGCTTTATAAGCTTAACCTCCACACAACTGTAAGGTAAAGTTGCAATTAAATGACCTGGTGTCACAGTGAAACATGAGAAGAAATTTAAAAATAAATGTTGAGACTGCTACTGAATTTATATATGTTCTTCCCATTGTAGTTAAAGCTTTTGAAATGGAGATTCTACCTGCTCACAGAATTGTTGCACAGATTGGAGAAACACTCACACTCACATGCAATACTACTGGCTGTGCTTCACCACGTTTTTCCTGGAGAACCCAGATGGACAACCCCCTTGGAGGAACAGTGAATAACCATAGGACATATTCTACCTTGACTATGAATCCAGTTAGCATTGTGAATTCTCATGACTATCTGTGTACTGTCTTCTGTGGTGAGCAAGAGAAGAAAGAGAAGAGTATCAAGGTTGAACTTTACTGTAAGTGAAAATGTAATATTCTCTCTAAGTAAGTCATATTAATTTAAATTACCATGTTTAGATATTGTGGTTGGTAGTTAACCGATAATGCTAGAATAATGAGTCCACTATGCTCAACATGTATCTTCTAAGATTCTGGTGTCAGGGACCCTTTCACACCCCCTTTCTGCTTAGCTTTCTGCACTGAAGGTAGTATTTACTGGCTTTATTTATTCTTAGTCATGGTAATACATGGAATTCTTGGTAATACACTCATAGAAGTGGAAAAAATCCCAACTGAATTGGTGGAGATGAATGTAAAGTGGAAACCTGCAAGTGCAAAGCACCTAATCAATGCCTCTGCAGTTTGCAAAGATATGGTCTAAACCCAGCAGCATGGAAAAGAGGATAACACCAGTATATGGATTGCTCTGGATGTCTGGAGTTAGGTACACTCTAGATGCCTTGCTGGATCTTATTAGCTCATTTGTGCTCATATTTCAAAAACTGTACAAATAGAATTCATTTTGGTGTATGAACTGCTTATAGAAGACCTGCGTATCTTCATATCAAGATATGTCTTCTAAGAAAGTTTATATAACCACATGTTCTGAATACCTCTAAACTCAAGATGTTTGATGCTTGAATCTTGCTCTTAGGTTGATGCTAAAGCTCTGCTTGACTAAAGGAATGGATTTTGGTTTTTTAGCTTTCCCCAGTGATCCTATCATTGAGATCAGGCCTTCATCCTTAGTTAATGGAGAACAAGTCACTGTCATCTGTAAAATTCCTGATGTATATCCTTCTGATCACCTGGAAGTAATCCTAAAGAAAGATGAACACACACTTCATGAGGAAAATTTTTATGAAGATGACAGCACAAATACAGAAACTAAAACTGTGACATATTCATTTAATGCTGTGGCTGAAGATATTGGGAAAGAGATTACCTGTGTGGCCAAGTTACCAATTGCTAATATGGACTTTGAACCCAAAGAAAGAGTAACTTCTCAGAAACTGAATGCAAACTGTAAGTATGTTTATTTTTGGGCTTTCACACCAAGTACTGTTTAATGTTGAGTTTCATGTAAAGGGTTTACAAAGCATGTACTGTCTATGATTTTTAATCTGCACCTCTAATCTGTATTATTTTTGTAGATAATCTATTATATTTGGTTGAATTCTCTTATATTCCATAACAGTCATTAACTCATTAAATACCTGAGTGTTCATGACAGTGTTGCTGAGGACAGAAGTCAGGCAATGCTTTAGTAACTCCTCTCTCACTCACTTACCTTGGGCACTGGTGCTCAGTCAGAAAGTGTGCAGATAAACAATTGCTTTAAGTATTGACATTATATGCTTAGAAGTTACAAGTTTACAATCCTAAACAATAGGGAGACAAATGCAAGAGGAAAAAGTTAAGTGTGTACACGTTTTGTGTAGCTTGGCTTTCAAAGTTGCAAGCTAAATTTCTTGCTAAGCCTGGAAAAATTGTTCCACTGTGTTATTGGAATTACACATCATAAATTTTATCTTGGTATGTTGTGAAATGTGCCTGTAGAGAAGCCAGTGTTAAAGATGTGCATGTCATTCTTCATTGACTTCCTGACCTTCTCTCTCTTTTGTTCTCTTCTAGTTGGTCCACAAAATACTGTCATTATTGTATCTCCTGATAACCCATCAATGGAAGGAGATTCTCTTACCCTCACTTGTGTGACTGAGAGTAATCCACCAGCACAAGTAGTTTGGGGAAAACTTCTGGCTGATAAAAGCATTCAGCTTCTGACAGAAAATGATGTCCTTTCTATTCCCCAAGCCCATTTCAATGATTCAGGACTGTACATCTGTGAAGTGATTAATCTGGTATCTAATAAAACAGAGAAAGCAACTGTGGACATTGTTATACAAGGTACAAGACTGCTTGAATTTAACTTCTACTATCCAGTACCAAATTGCCAGCTGCCTTTTGGGTTGGAGGATGCAGAAAAAAAAGAAAATTGGGAGATTATGGGGACTTCGTTTTTATGCATTTGATATTTAGTTTTCAATTTACTGCTGCATTTCAGGCTTTTAATTTCTATGCTTAGTTTTCACCTAATTTCCTCTGTACTGCTGTTGTATGCACTCTACATGTTTCCTGCAATGAAACTCTTAAAATGATAAAAGAATCTGAGAAGTGGTGGTGCAGGGGACACACTTTGCTAGTGTGCATAATGATTTCCCAGGGACATCCCAGACTCTTTTCTTTGAACTAGTAAGTTTAGTCTTTAGCAGTAAATTTGGTAGTGAAGGTATTTGGCACATCCCTATTGCTACTACTACAACTATGATTACTACTATTACTACTGTTTCAATAGAAGTATAAGCCTCAAATGGAGCCTGGGACCACCCTGAATTTGAAGAAAACATTGGGCAATTAATTACTGCTTTCTTAAACGCTTCTCCTTCCTTGGTACTTTTGCATGGGTATAACAGCCTTTTTTTTTCTTCTGCAGGTGCTCCTAACATTGCAGAACTCTCCATTGAGCCATCTGCAGCAGTTCAAGAAGGAGAAAATGTTTCCATACAATGCTCTGCTACAAGTAGCCCTCCTCCCAGGATTACTTTAAGAAAAAAACCTGACAGTGGAGACAAAGGGCCATACAGCGAGGGAGGAATCCTCCTTCTTCCATCTGTGACATTCCTACATGGAGGAAACTATGAATGTGTAGCAGAGAATAGTTTTGGGAAAAGTAAAAGTGATGTAACGCTTAATGTGGAATGTAAGTATATGTAATGTTTTCCCCAAATTTGAAAAATAATTAGTTCCTACCCTCTTACTTCAGTGATAAATATAACCATCAAAGGGCAAAAAAAAATCAGCATAGTAATCTGCTCTTCTCCAAAGGAAGGAGCATTGCTGATGAGCAAAGCAAAAACCTGAAATCTTAAATGCAGTGACAGTTTTAAGTCAAGAACTAAATGATTGAGAAAATTCTTCAGAAGTATTTGGTTACTATGTTTAGAGTATAGAGAGTTTGTGTGGAAGCTCTGATACTGTGTGCTTTAATTATTATGGGTATGAAAAGAAATTAACTTTGGAAGGCCAAAAGCCTGGTATCCAGTGGGACATTTTTGATCCATCTAGAAATAATCCAACAATGTTTAACAGAAGATTCTTCCTTTCAGATGGACCAAGGAATACAATGATCTCTGTTACCCCTTCTACTACTCTTAAAGAAGGAGAAACTGTGACAATGAAATGTACTAGTTCTGGTAATCCAGCTCCAGTGATCTCTTGGAAGAAAAAGAAGGCCTCTGGGGAATATGAGAAAATTTCTAAAGATGCAACTTTAATTATACAGAGCATTAAAAGTCAAGATCTGGGGCTTTATGAATGTGAAGCTTATAACCAGTTTGGCAAAGAAGAAAAAGCTGTGAATTTGCATGTTCAAGGTTAGTAGAACAAGAGAGAGCACAAGTTTTTGGGTTTATGTTCTTCAGATCCAAAGCTCATTCTGTGAAGTTCAGGGCAATTCTGTCTTTGATGTCAGTGGAGTTAAAAGATGGCCCTAATGTCATTAAGTACTTTTGAAAGCTTTAAACAATGAAGGGTGAAATCTGCCTAAATATAGAAACCTTATGCAAAGTTCTCATGTCAGTTGGGCTTCCATCTCTCCTTCCATTTGGCAAATTTATGCATGAGGTGCAGAACCATGCAGTGCCCATATTTTCTTCCAGATAAGCCTTAGAAGAAGATCCAGGTATCTGCATAAGAGGATTTAGAGGAAGTAAATGCTGAAACTTCTCTTTTAGGGGACTGTATTACAGCCCCAGTTTTCTTTAAATTACAGCTTACTGTCCAGTTCTTGCAAGCTGCATTTAAGCTGTACCTCATGCAACCAACATGAAGTGATAACAAAGTTTTACTTTCACTAGTAAGGAGGCTTCTCTGCTTTAACCCTGCTATTATCTTCCTATTTTATAGAATCATAGGATGGTTTGGGTTGGAAGGAACCTTAAAGATCATTGAGTTCCAAACCCCCTGCCATGAGCAGGGACACCGTCCACTACACCAGGTTGCTCAGTGCTCCATTCAGCCTGGCCTTAAACACCTCCAGGGAGGAGGCATCCACAACCTCTCTGGTCAGCCTCTTCCAGTGTCTCACACCCTATTTGTGTGATTACACCAAAAACTACACTTCCATTTTTCCCTTCAAGTGCAGCAAGACAAGAAGAAGTTGTTTACCATCTCTTAGGACTGTTTATAGAGTACTCTGTGAGATTAAATGGGTGATGGGATCACAATCCTTGAAAGAGTAGATGGTGAATAGGCCATAGACAGGATCCAGCTAAAGGACACAGGAACATATTGATGCATATTATTAATGAACTGGAAGAGCAGTCTCAGCACATAGTACTTTATGCCAATTGTTTTTTACTGATTAGAGTTATCATTTCTATTTATTTTATAGACATTTGCATTTCAATTGCATTAAAAAATTGAGCCAAGTTGCACAGGTTCTTCTCATGAGTGGTGGGTTTCATTTGTGCTAATGAAAATTTCTGTCCAAAATGCACTCAATAGTTACTTCTTCAAAACTTCTCATAGTTCCACTTCCACCTCTGAAAACAGGATATAAAATTGTGGAACCTAATGAAAAAAATCTTGCTCTAGTACTCCTTCCTTTGCCTTTTCTATTTCTCTTCTGTTGAATGAGGATCTTGACCTCTGTCTCTCTCGGTCTGTGTCCTTTCATGAACTTGAATAAAAAGTGAAGTCCAAATAAGAAGTGAAGAAAAGGCTTTATAAAGCATAAATGTAATTCAGCATTCTCCACCAATTGATAAAATGTCGTCTGCTGTTGACTGCAGTGCGTGAAGGGTTGGTAGTGACAAGAGTAGTGTCTGGGGCTACGTGCTGGAATATTACAGTGAATCTGTTCACCAGATCAGGACTTCGTGTGCACACTCTGGTGATACCTCTTGAGATTTTGCTTCTATTTGTTGCTAAATCCTATCCTGCATTTCTTTTCTCTTCAGTTCCTCCCCAAAATATTACTGTGTTAGTCTATGCATCAGAAAATGTTAAAGAAGGAGAAAATGTCACTATTATATGTAGCACAGACAGTAACCTGCCATTACAGATGATCCTGAAAAAAAGTCCATCAGGAGAAAGAAATTATTCTGACATCAGTGAATGGAACCTTTATACTCTACAATGTCACCAAAAGTGATGCAGGCAGATATTTGCTTGATGTTTTCCATGAGGCTGGAAATAACATAAAAGTGATTGAAATAGCTGTTGTAGATAGGTAGATCTATTCCCTTAAACTTATTTTGCTTGTGCTTTCTAATAAATTTTCTTGTCAAGGTGAGAACAACTAGTTCATGGCTCATCCTTGCTCAACAATATTGCAGTTAAGCTAAAAAAACCACAGATCAAGCCAAGTTATAGAGGAACTGGTAAAAATAAGATCTATTTAACCTCCTTTTAGTGTGAACTGTCTCTTACCTGAGTTAGTGCAGTAGCTTTAAGGATAGGGCCAGAGAAGGGTGGATCCGGGCACACTTTCTGTTCTGATGCATGAATAGTAAGACTAATCCAGAGAGAGTTCTGTTTCACAAAAATCTGAAGGTTGGGCTTTTTAAGCATGGTCTTCCTGGAGTTACTAAAACAAAAATACTAGGAGAAATGTACTTTTATGTATGAAAATAGAAATTAAGGTCATTTCTATTCTGTTCCAAATTTCTGTTTCCATTTCTGTTCCAAATGAAGGTCATTAGCAACGCTGCTTTTACAATGGTATAAATGGATCTCTTTCAGATGATTTCACACAGCCTTTTCTCCTTTTGTCTCCTTGTTCAGGAAGATTTGAAAAACCCGATCAAATGATACCACTGATCATTGCATTCTCCTGTGCAGCAGCTATAGCAGTGCCCATGACTGCAGTTTTGATCTATGTGTCAAGAAAAGCAAAAATAAATGGATCCTACAGTCTCGTAAAAGCGCTTAGGCTGAAAGTGTGATCACAAGCCTAAGTTCATAATAACCAACATTATTTATTGTTCTGACTGGTTCTACTCTTCTGTAATACATGGTTAACAAAAATGTGACTTAAGAATTCCACCACATGATAGCAAATGGTTTGTGGGGGGGTTTTTTTGTTTTTTTTTTTCATGATTTTTGAAGAATATTTAAATTCAATTGAAGCCTAGCCTCCTGTATTAGACATTGGTAAACCACTTCTATATTGAAGTTCCTTGGGGAACTGGGTTTGTACATAGTGTATAATTTGTGTTATAAATATGTTCAACTGTTTGTAAAATTGCACTTACTGCAACTGTACAGAGAAATCTTATTGGCTGAGACATTGAGCTGATCACGTGATAATATTTTATTTTGTACTACTCCACAGAGTGAATGCTTGTACACAATTTGTCTGCTTGTGACCATGTTTGTAAAGTGTTTTTTGGCTTTATTCATATTGCCGTAAACTCTTGACCTTCAATGAAGATACACTGGGCTATGCATTTCTAATTAATTTCCATAAGGTTCATCTGTGAAAAAAAGTTGTTTTATACATTATTCAGAAAGTATCTGAATAGGCTAGTCACTTCTAGGACAGCAGAAATATTTTTGTGGAGTTGAATAATTCTTGAATCAGAGACTGGAATCTCTTATTTAGGGATGAGCCACATCAGATCCTTGGTTTAAAATACACAGATTTCTACTGTGATATAAAACTACCAGTAGGTTTCTTTGACTAGATCTCTCTGCTGATTCTTGTTTAATATTATGTCAGGGTGCACATGGAAGAAACCAGTGAAAACTGTTCTCCTCAGCAGCAACAGAATCTCAGAATGGTAAGGATTGGAAGGGACCTTTGGAGATCATCCACTCCACCCCCTTCCCTGCAAAAGCAGGGTCACCTCAAGCAGGTTATGTGGGAGAGTGTCCAGGTGGGTTTTTAATATACCCAGAGAAGGAGTCTTGACAAGGTTTCTGTTCCAGTGCCCTCTTGCCTTCAAATTCGGTTGTCATGGGAAGTCCTGGCTGCAAAGGCACAAGTAAGGCAGGCAGTGACCTAAAATTGTAGGCACGGGAGAGAGGCAAAAATCTATACAGCCTCAGCAATGGTGATAAAATGCTCTTCCCAAGCTACCAATTGTGGAAAACTAAACTGTTTGCCTGGCATCTTTCCTTTTAATAGATAAATGCACCCTTCAGCCCAGTTAGTGCCTTTTTTCACTGCACACTCCCTCCAGTGTTGTCAAAATGGCTCTGAAAAATTATGGGCTTTCTGAACAGAGGCAAAGATGAGGGAGAATCATAGAATAGTTTGGGTTGAAAAGGACCCTAAATATCATCTAGTTCCAGATCCCCTGCCATGGGCAGGGATACCTCCCACTACACCAGGCTCCTCAGTGCCTTGTCCAGCCTGGCCTTAAACACCTCCAGAGAGGGGGCATCCACAACCTCTCTGGGCAACCTGTTCCAGTGTTTCACTACCCTTACCACAGAGGACTTCTTTCTTGTATCTATCAATCTTCCCTCTTCCAATTTACATTGATTATTTCTAGTCCTTCCATCACATACCCTATTTAAAAGTCCTACCTCTGCCTTTCTGTAGGCCCCCTTCAGGTATTGAGAAGCTACTGTGAAGTCCCCCCTGAACCTTGTCCTCACCAAGCTGAACAACCCCAACTCCTTCAGCCTTCATAAGGCTTCTTATGTCTTCATAAGGCAATTGCTCCAGCCCTGTGATCATCTTCATGGCCCTCTTCTGGATCTGCTCAATGTCTTTCTTATGTTGAGGACTCCAGAACTGGACACAATACTCCAAGTGGGACCTCACCAGAGCTGAGTAGAGGAGCAAAATCACTTCTCTTGACTTGCTGGTCACACTTCTATGCTTCCTAACATGCCTCCTCTTGGCTTATTCTGTTGCTTTGACTCATCTGGTTGGTGATGTTCAGTTCTGAAGGCAAGGCTGTTGGAGAAGCAGGCACTGTGGCTGAGATGCATCAGCAGTCCTGAGCCACACTGTCGCAGGCACAGGAGTGTGGGTTTAGCTCCCACAAACGTTTACCCACAAGGTTAAGCAGCAATATGTGGAGTTTCTTTGCACTGCACAAATGGTAACATCTGTCCCAACAGCAGTACAAAAGTAGGTGTCTCTTGGTAGTTAGCTACAGGATAAGACAGTTGGTGCAGATCTCCCATATTTTTTCCCTGTTAGGCAATGTTTTTTTACACAGTAAATCAGTGCATGCATGATCCTTTGCTTACCTACAGTTGGAAAGGGAGGTTTGGAAAGTGGGGGTGTTGCAGAAAAATGGGAGAGCAGTGTGGACTTGGCTTGGAGGAATGTGAGCATGCAGTAGGAGGCTGAAGAAAAGATTGAAGGCAGAGGAGGAGGAGAGCTTTGACAGGCCCATGACATAAATATCTTGAAGGTGGTGCTAGGCAGATTTATTCAGAATAATGTCAGGCCCATTGCAGTGCTGTCTTGTGAACAAATCAAAAAGCATGATTTTCCCACTGCGCAAAACTTTTGTGAACAGGCATTTTGCCTACTGGGTATAGTTCTGGCTTCTGTATTGCAAAGAGGATAGTTAGAGAAGATACATGGAAGGAGAATAAACTGGAAAGCAGGGAAAATTAATATGTCTCCAGCTTGGAGAGAGAATTCTGAAGGAGGAGGGGATGTGACTGAAGTTTTCCAAACTGTGAAGGCAGTCAAGAGAAAACAACAGATGCAGAATTGCTTGCAGAATTATAAAATGGTTTGGATTGGAAGAGACCTTAAAGGTCATCTAGTTCCAATCCCCCTGCCATGGGCAGGGACACCTCCCACTAGATCAGATTGCTCAATATCTCATCTAGCCTGGCCTTAAAAATCCTTGTGGTGCCAGAAGTGCAGGCCACACACACTAAGCAGAGAGTGGTTTCATTAAAGTAATAGAAAGCTTTTCTACATGGTGAATGGTGAACTCCCAGAAGCTGCTGCAGAAGGTTGTGGAGAATAACAGGAACAATTGGCTCAAAAGTGGATTGCAAAATAAATGGACTAAATATTCACAAAAGATACTGAAGGAAATAGGGAGAAATGTACTATCTAACATCCCTAATTCAATGGCACAGAGCAATCACTGTGGAATATACTGCAGAAATTATCCAAGCTTGCATGCTGTCCTTGAAACAGTATCTCCTACTGCTGGAGACGTAGTGGGGTGGCAAGATCACTGCTCAGTATGATATGGAAGGGACTGGAGCATCTCCCTTGTGAGAAATACTGAGGGAGCTGGGTGTCTTTAACTTGGAGCAGACTGAGGGGTGACCTCAGTCATGTCTATAAATATGGAGAGTGTCAGGAGGATGGAGCCAGACCTCCAATGATAGGACATGGGGCAGTGGGTGCCCGCTGGAGCACAGGAGGCTTCACAGAAATAGGAGAAAAAACTTTGAGAGAAGAGTGTCACAGGCTGCCCAGAGAGGGTGTGAGGTCTCCTTCTCTGGAGAGATTCAAACCCCACCTGGATGCCTTCCTGTGTGACCTGGTCCTGGTCTGCGTGTTTCTGCTCTGGCAGGGGGATGGGACTGGATGATCTTTTAAGGTCCCTTCCAATCCCTGACATTCTGTGATTGTGTGTGACCTGTCTCAACCAGTTACTATGCAGGCCATACTTGCTTGGTGATTAAGACAGGCTCTGTGGCAGGGACTTCTCTGCAGAGCTCCAGGTGGCTCTGACCCCTTCTGGAAGTGTCTCATGAGCTGCCTCAGCCTTTCCTCAGAAGGGAAATGCTCCAAACCTTTCATTATCTTTGTGGCTGTGCACTGGACTCTCTCAAGCAATTCCCTGTCCTTCTTGAACTGAAACCCCTCAGGTTTTCTCTACAGAGTCAACTCATCGGTTGTAGAGTTCAGTTTTCCTCTGCCTGGGCCTCAAGCACGCCAGTTGTCCCTGAGTCTGTCCTCAGTGTAGGGGTTTATCCCAGTAATATCATGAGGCAAAACTAAACACAAATACTGAAATGAGCCTGGATTTTAAAAGGTAATTGCAAAATCTCATTCCCCACAGCTAGCTCAGGATACGGTCTTCCTTAAAATGTGAAGTTCAAATAGAAGAAAGTATACTTTTTAAACTTCTCCAGGAATGCTTTCAAATCATTTAATGACTATACTGAGGGGAGCAGTTAGTATATGCTGTGACTGAGGTGCTTTATCCACTGAAGATAATAGGGGAGGCCCCATGTCAGCAGGGACAGGCTGCCCCTGGTTATAGGGCCTGGCCATGGTGTTTAAGACTGAACACCATGAATACTAGAATGGTTTGGGTTGGAAGGGACCTTAAAGATCATCTACTTTGAACCCTCCTGTCATGGGTAGGGACACCTCCCACTAGACCAGGTTGCTCAGTGCCTCATCCCTCTAGGGATTGAGGGAGCACCCACAACCTCTTTGGATAACCTCTTCCAGTGTCTCACCACCCTCACTGT
Organism: Turnix velox; assembly: GCA_013400935.1. Taxonomy (NCBI): domain Eukaryota; kingdom Metazoa; phylum Chordata; class Aves; order Charadriiformes; family Turnicidae; genus Turnix; species Turnix velox. The sequence goes on from VZTY01006120.1 coordinate 46,026, forward strand.
AAAGAATTTCTCTCTTCTATCTAGCCTGAATCTATGATCCTGTCTCTGCCTGTAGAAGGCCGTTCAGCTTCATTGTCCAAGTACCTTCTCTGAACAGAGTATGTCCCCTGTAAAGGATCTAGTTTTGACCAGGAATTTCTCACAAGTGGAGAATATATTGTTGTCCTTGATAATTAGATGTACCCTTTCTCTTGTTCATATGTCCTGCTTCCTTGTACAATAGATTTGACCTTTCTTCCCAACAAAGATAATTGTTTCCTGTAACCAAGCCACAAACTTTGATAAACTAAACAGTTTGAGGGGTTGTAAACCTCCCTTTCCCCATAAGACATTTTCTACAGCAGTATACTATCACTGTGGTCTTTTCTAAATCCCCTCCAGCACTCCAGCATAGCCTTTAACATGCAGCAAAAGATGGGTATAGGATCCTCCAGTTCTATTTCTGCCAGCAAATGAGGTGATTTTGTTTATTTATCCCTCCTCTGTGCAGCCCTGCTTCCATGAACAGTCTTTTTCATACTTGCCATTTTTTTGGTAAGAGGCTCACTGCAGGGAATAAAGAATAAGTCAATTCCTTGTTTACATTAGTTTTTCATTCCTTTGTAGGATACAGCCCCTCCAAGCTATTCGTAGTGTATTTATTTGAAAAAGAAAGCTATTTGCTACAGAGTCAAATGCTTCGTAAGTCCATATATCTTTAATCTGTCTGATAATGCCTCAGTTCCATAAAACCATTTTGACTGGCACTGGTTGTGTTTTCTGAGCTTCAATCCCTCTGTCAGCTTTTCCCATAATTTAAAACTTAGTCATGCCAACCAGTCTGAATTTTACCCCAACTTACCAATCAAAAACTGCCAGCTTTTGACACTACTCAATTTGAAAGCCACTTCACATTTGAAAAAGAAAAGAGAGAAGTGGTTATGTCTGGGAAACTACCTCTCTTGTTCTGTCATGTGTTGTGCAGCTTAACAGCTCTTAAGCTCAAAACCTTTTGGGATCCTCATGCTGGGTATCCTGCCACTGCAGTGGTGCAAATTACATTGGTGCAAATGTGGAAATGCTTATGCTTTGCTCTTAGCTTCCAGGTGTCTTAGTAGTTAAAATATATTGTTCTGAGTACATGGAATCTCACATCTGTCCCCCCTTCTCCCCTGAGGAATCCTTCTGATGCTGCTGCAGTACATAGAAAGGCCATATGTGTGTTATGAGATACACAGGTGTGAAGTTCTCCTTGGTTACTGTGTCTGTGGTTCCTCTCAGGATTCTGCAATGTTTAAAAGTTTATTGTGGATACAGAAAGTTTTTTTGACAGGTTGACAGGTTCCGACAGGTTGAAAAATTACTTTACAAGGGCACCTTTTGCTTTTTACTCTGTAAAGAAATGTAATCATCTAAATGCTAAGATTTGTTCCAGAATGAACTGAAGGTTTATTTTTTTAGCTAGACAAATGTGTGTTTTATAAACAGATGTGACAGAGGGTCTGGGACTCTGTGCTTGTGTGACTTGCAATAGGACAACAGTGACTCAGTAGAATGAGACTGTAAAAGCTTTCAAGATCTGCAGTACTCTGAGCACGAAAAGCTGTTGTGATTTTTGTTAGCAAAGCCCCCTTGTTGCAGATATGAGAGACAGGTGAGTTACCATCAAGGCAGCTGTTTAGTCTTGGGCTTGAATGAATAGGGGCACAAAAGCAGATTCTGTCTGAGATTAATGCCAGCTCACCCCCCAGGGTTTCTGCAGGCCTTTATGTAAGTTTGGAAGCAGAGCTGGGTAAGTAGATGAGAAAATAATTGTAGGAATTAATTATTTATAAATTGTATAAATTGTTTATTGTTATTGGAAGGAAAGCAAAATGAGGTTCACTATGATGTAGAGCATAAGAATGACCATGCTCAGTCAGATCAAGTTTCTTTAATTGGAATTTGGTAAATCCCCCTGTTCCAGCAGGGGTATTGGACTAGACAATCACTTGAGGTTCCTTCCAATCCCTGAGATTCTGTGATTCTGTGAAAAGCTAATGCCTAAAAAATGCTGCACAACCAAAAGGTATTTTAATATATTCTCCAAATCCTCTCCCAGGTACCAACAGGTTTGAAGCTTGGGCATTTCCAGGCTCAGGGATTGCTTCACTGCATTTAGTATCTTAGGATGGATTTATTTTCTGTTTGTTTTGTCACTTGGAATTATGTAAATTTATAGTATGGACAACATTCACGTTTGCCAGCAGTGACTGCACTGCTTTGCTGAGTTCAGTGGTTGGTGGTATGTCTGGGATGTTTTAAAATCTCTGCTTTATACACTTTTGGGTTTTTTTCCTTTCAGAAAGGAGGAAAGAAGGAGAAAGCTTGAGCAGTCTGTCAATGGTGAGCTGTCTAGGTTTATAGATAACGTCTGGGCCAAAAGAGAATGTAGTGTGAAGAACTCTGCACAGCATTGCCACAAGCAGCTGTCAGCAGCAGGAGGGAGGGGTTTGGCTGTGATCCCACGCATGGGGGCTGGAGGACTGAGTGTGCAAAGCCTGTTAAGAAGTAATTCTGCATACAGTCTGTGTTTCCAGTTATTGTATTTTTCACAGTAGGACTGAGTAATCAACCACTTTCACATTTGAAGAACTCTCAGATATTTTTTTATTCAAATAATAATTTTAAAAATATTGCACAAACTAGCTACACTCTTTCTAAAAAAATCATGTCCAGTGTTTTCTATAGAATTAGGATTGGAAGAAGATCTGATGTTTTTATTTTTGAGCAGTGTAGTCAGTACTGGTGTAATGCTATTTTTATTAAGAGTTTATATTTGAAACAGTATAATTTTTAAAACTTTCAAAACAGTGTTTTCATGCTGTACCGCTGAAATGAAAGCAGAGTTTAATAATTGGAAGAGTGTTGGAATCACATTAAATGAAGGCTTATCTTTAAAACCCAAGGTTGTTCACTGTCTGGACTGGTTAGAATGTTCTGTCAGTTCACAAAATTGCTTTTCATCTAGCAAAAATTAAAAGATTTCTTGTCCAAGAGGTGTAGAGTACCTAAGACGTTGCTCTTTTGTGAGACCTTCTGAGATCCTTCTGAGGAGCTGAAATAAAGGTAAAGGGGAACAGATTTGAGCTGACAGAAAAAGGGTTTTTTGACTCTGTGAAGGGCTTGAGATGAGTCCCATTGGGCTTGTTGCAGAGGGATTGATGTTTTTGTTTGCTTTGATGTGTTGTTGGTTTTGAGGAGTATGCAATGAAGCTATGACAGTAAGGTTCAGAACTGGCAGGAGCAAGACTAGAGGCCACACGACCTCTCTTTCATTGCAATTGAAATTAAAGCCTTCACTGTGCTTTTTCAACCATGAGAAAAATTTTGAGGTAAGTTATTTAGATCCTAAGAGAGTCTGAAGTGTTTGGTATGTAGAAATCTTGATCAGTTAGTTAAAGAATAGCTGATACATTGTTATATACCCTAAGCTGTAAAATAAGAGTAATAATAAAACAGGGTAAAGAGTAGTAACGAAAAATGACAGATAAATATTGCAAACCTTAGTGAATTGGTAGAATGTTTTTAATATCATTCATGATTTTATACAAGATCGTTTACATGGGTATTTTTCCACTGTTAATGAGAAAAACTGAATTTCAAGGTGGCATTTTGGATGATTTATCAAAATCAATGTGGGAAACAATAGACCAACAGCATGAAGCAGGGATTAAACGAGCTTTTTTTTTGCTGCAGCCTGTGAGGAGTATGTAATCACAGCTCAAGTCTATGACACTTGAAAAGAAAAACTGTCAGTTCTGAACCACAGGATTAACATCTCTGCCTGTACTTAAAAGATGAATACCTCTTTTTTAGTTGTTTCTTTTCTGCAGTTGAACTGTCAAGCACAGCCTGAGAATGTGTTTTTGAGTATCTTAGAAGAGCCATCTTCAGGCTCCAGGTTTTTTTATGGAAAGAGCTGTCTGCCCTCTAGATAAAGGAATGTTGTTGCATACATCTTCTAGGTCACCCTGAGGGTATGGTCCATATATATGTTGTATAAAGAAGCACCTTAAATTTCACATAACATGATTGATCAGTTTAATTCTTGATAATTTGTTTTCTTAACTTTAAAGAGGTCAGAATTAGATTGAAATAAAAACATACACTTTTTTGAAAATATACCAATGGCAGGTTTAAAACCCTAAGTATGAGAAATTCTGTGGCTAATGTATGCCTACTTTTCCATCTTGTTTTATCTGTTTTTCAATTTGAAGTTTGTAATGTGCGGGTATGTGTAAATATAGTTGAAGTGTATCATAGAAGGGCACAGTGTATTTCTGGGCCAATTGCAATCTTTCAATTATCCCTCCACTTAGCAAGGGTTAGAGGTAGCAAAGAGCAAGTATTCCCTCAGAAGTATGCAATAAGAAGACAAGGGGATATTCTCAAAGGACATGAGGAGGGAAATTCCCATAATATGTGAGGGAAAAAAATGCAGGCAGAGGGCAGTTCATCACTTAAAACTGGTTGCTCAGCAGCTGTAGAACCTCTGTCCTTGAGGATTTTTGCAATTCAGCTGGAAAAGACCCTGATCCATGTATTCTAACTTTGAACTTAATCTTGCTTTGAATAGGATGTTGGACTATTATCTACTGTGGTCATCCCCACCTAAATTTTTCTGTAACTGTGCAGGACAGAGGATTCCACCAGATACCATTTGCTGTTTTGTAGGAGCAATGTGATTCCCATACATGATCAAATAAAAAATATTCAGAAAGTTCAATACAATGGTCTTTGACACTAAGCAGTTTTCTAGGAAGAGGGTAGATTTAGGCTGGAGATAAGGAAGTTCTTTACTGTGAGGGTGGTGAGACATTAGAACAGGCTGCCCAGAGAGGTTGTGGATACCCCCTCCCTGGAGGCCAGGCTGAATGAGGCATTGAGCAACCCAGTCTAGCAGGAGGTGTCCCTGCCCATGGCAGGAACTAGATGATCTTTGAGGTCCCTTTGAACCCAATCCATTCTATGATTCTGTAGGGCAATGTGAGCAACATACCTGAAGAAGATTTAGGAATGGCTTCTTCTATGTTATTGAGCTTTTCTGGACATTTGATACAGATTGTTTAAATTAAAGACTGCAGGCATGAGACTCAGCGTCTTCATACCTAATGGTATTAGTCATAAGTTTAAATGTCCAGTTGTTTCATGACTCTCTTAAAATGCTGCCCCATATTACTTCCTGTGGAAAATGGCTGCATAGTTTAGTTAGACACTTTTTGCAAAGTATTTCCTTTGATTGATTTTAAAATGCTTCTCCTTTTTGTCCCCTTGTTTTTGAATTACAATACAGGAAGATTAAATATTTTTCTACCATTTTTCTGGTAGAGGGAATTCTGTCTTGTCCATATGTTTTCTAAATAAATAAAATCACCAAAATATCCCTTTCTTACATGTTTATATTTAGAATGTGTCAATAATTTCTGTCACCCTCTCCAAGGCTTCTAGCACAATATAACTTTTCCTGTACTTTCTATTCCAAATGGAGCTCCAAATGAGTTATATTGTTCCATTCTGCATCTCTTTCTTTGCAGATCATAATATTTTGGGATATATTTCTTTCTTAATCTGACAAAGTCCAGCTGGAAGATACTTCAAAATTTCTAAGGCTAATTATCCATAGTAGGCCAAAAGGAGTGTCTGCTCCTCAATGAAAACTAATTTCTCACCTACTCACTGTTTTTTGGTCTGCTGTGTAAATTTTTGGATGGACCAGATCCTGAATTGATCCTAAATTGATGTAGGGTCTTACTCATATTCAGGCTAGTAGAAGCAAGTCCATGGTGGTGATCATCAGCACAATGAGAGAGCCATCCCTCCCACACTCACAATTGAAAGTATCCGTGAAACCAGTTACTTCCCATAAATGACTTTTTTTTAAAGCATAAATGCAGACTCAGCAGAGACCTTTACTGAATATAGAACGTTACTTATTCATTACTTACATAAAAACATGCACAATACACTTATAGTGGATTTAATAACTTCACCTAGATGGACATTGTTCAGCTTGTGACACAGCAAGCATTTTCCATAGGAAGTCAAAAGCAATTAGTGTCTCTCTGGAAGTCTTTGATATTTGGAAAACCCAGGTCAGGATCTATAAATAAGCTGACTGTAAAATATTTCTCATTTCCTTGAACATTCGAAGTGTATTTGACAACCACATTTTGCACTCTCTTTAAAGTACCCTTGATGGAAAAGTGTATTCAAGTAAATCTTTATCCTCATAAAGAATTGTCTTCACATTGTTTCACATGCAAAACACTGTACTGTAGAAATTAATGAGACTTGTTAGAATTTTCACAGGATACAGGATTCGGCCCATACAGCAGTTATCTGCTACCATGGCCCTGCAGTGCTTTGCAGTCATATCCCTTTCCTTTTCATATTATTGCAACTGGCACTTAGGACCAACAATCCATGAATCACCAGTATCATCAGAAGTCAATTCTAATGTGGAGTTCCTCACAATGGAAAGTAATAAGAACTTGCCTCCATTTCACATGGGGGAAGATCAGCATGTCCTATTTTCAATGAGTAAGTATTGAGTAAAAGTTGTTTTCACAACTCCTGTTAGTTTAAGTTACAGAGAGCACCTCATCTGCTCCTCTTCTCTTTGAAAGTGTTCACTTCGGTATCTGTTCTGCATTACCTGTCTTATGCCCACCTCAGCCACCTCTCAGATGCATCCACGAACTACAATACGTGCTTCACTGTGTTACTGAGATAACATCATTGTCTTCTACCTCAGCAATGGTATTAATCTAGACCTATAATGGGAGGATTGGTGAGACACTAGGTGCACAGGAGAAACCCAGGGCTGAGAGCTACATCAGCATGGTTCAGTGCCCCTGGAGAAAGCCTGCAGTCTAGAGCCAGGTGTTTTCTCTAAGGAGCCTGCTGGGCTGTAGATGAACTCTCAATTACTTTCAGCAGTTTAGCCAGGCAAGTGTATGTCAGCAGCTTCCCAGCATTGTTTTGAAACAGCAAGTTTGTTAAGGGCACATGCTGTTGCTGTCATCTTTTATTATAACCCACTTACTTAGCTACAAAATCTAAGAAAACCCTCAAAACTTTGTGTCAAAATCTGTGAGTCAAGAAAATAGAATCAATGAATCATAGAATGGTTTGGGATGGAAGGGACCTTAAAGATCATCTAGTTTCAATCCCCCTGCCATAGGCAGGGACATCTCCCACTAGACCAGGTTGCTCAATGTCTCATAAATCTACAGGTTGCTGCCAGTTGTCTTCCTACTGTCTTCCCAAATAAACTGTTTAGGAAATATATTTTCTACAAACCTAGAGTCTGCTGATTTGGATTCGTACCTTATAACAACAACAGTCATGGCAACCAACAGCTGTGTCCTTTTTAGAAAAATATAACTACAGTGTAAACCAACAGCAGTCCCTAGAGATTTTTAGTCCCCTGATCTAAACTTGGCTGTTTGTCACCATCACCAACATTACAACTATTTGCATCTAAGATTAAAGGGGGAAATAGCATCTCTGCCTTCATGTAGTTGTAAAGCTGTGCCAGATTAATTTAACTCTGTTAATTACTAAAATACATAAATAATTTAAGTAAAAGCTGTTGCTGTTTATGACAGCTTTAGGATAGCAGAAGATATTATTTTTTTCTTATAAGTACAATTGAATTTGATGGGCTTTTAATTTAGCAGAAGTCTTTCCTTTCTGAATGGTTGAATTGCAACAATGTTGACAAAGTAAGAATTAATTAAACAAGTTGATCAGTCATGTTGTTGAGCCAGATTTGAATAATCTCAAAGGCTAAGATCCAGAAAATCAAGTGTTGACAAAGCATGATGCTTTTCCAAGTAACTTCAGTGCACTTCATTGAGAGTTCAGAAAGTCTTTTCCGGTCTGTGACCCAGCCTAGTGCACAATGTATGGGGTTGTGGACGGTAGGAAGGGTAGCAGCTGGAAGCACCAGGAGTCATGAAACAGAGACTTTTGTTCTCAGAAAGCTTACTGGATGCAGCAGTTCCCTTGTAAAGCTTTTCCTCTTGATTTTGTGGATAAAATCCTAAAAAGCCACAAAACCGCGCTTCATCCTAAGCATCCCATCAGGCTCGTAAGAGAATTGTGCTAGGTTTGAAGTTATAGAAAGCACTTTTGGATTCTGAGAGATCTGATAGCATGAAAATAAAAAAAGATAATTTCTTAGCCCTATTCTAGAGAGATTTAAAACCTTGTTATATTTTAAATCTCTCTAGCTCTATTCAAGAGACATTTAAAACATTGCCACCAGTGATGTACAGAAATCTTTAATATTGAATCATAGAATGGTTTGGGTTGGAAGGGACCTTAAAGATCATCTAGTTCCAACCCCCCTGCCATGGGCAGGGACACCTCCCACTAGACCATGTTGCTCGGTGCCTCATCCAGCCTGGCCTTAATAGTATGAGCATCAGACAATTAAATGAGGGAATGAGAACCAGGGATCCTAAAACCTACTTTTTGAGTCAGTCTTTTCTAGTATGCCTTGTAGCAACTGATTTCACTTGACTTGTAACTCTCTTATCTTACAGACATACTGTGAAGCTTAATTCATGTAAATCCTTTGAAACTACTAGGTGAAATATACTGCGGAAAAAGAGTACTTCTTCTGTATATGGTGTTAATTTGAGTGCAAGGTAGGAGGAGAATGCTGGGAAAGAGACTTTTCTAAAATTTGATCAAGTTTTCATTAATCTGCTTTGTTCTGGTATTTTGTATATGTTAGGTCAATTGAATATCAGTCTGACATTTATGTGAGAAAAGCCAGTCTTGTTCTGTTCCTGGATGAAGTTGGGAAACCTCAGGAATCTCATGCAAGTGGTTTTGTGAAATTTCTCTCACAGCTTCCTGGCAGTCTGGGTGCAGTCTTGGGCACACTCTGTCACCTAAACAAAGAGAACTAAAAGAAAAACATACCTCTTTCAAAGATGTCTGTTGTCTATGGCCTGATGACTTTTATTTTGCTAAGGACTGGGAAGTAGTTGTGAGCCTTGAACTCCATGAATACAATACGGATCCATTTTCATTCGAGTGGTGTTTGATTACATGTTCATGTGGATTTTATTTTCTAGTTTGCCTGAGTTGGAACTCACAGGTAATCTATGCTGCATTCACACAAAATTTACTCTCATCTAACTTGGTTGTGGCAAGCACTTCCAAGAGGAGAATCAGACAAAGGGATAGTCAGGTTCATGTGAAAGTTCTACCCCCCCAGGCTCTGTGGGTGCAACTGACTCCAGGAACTTGAGCATAAACTCAAGCACAGATATAGCACTACTGAAACAGGTTGCCCAGAGAGGGGGTGGATGCCTCCTCAATACCTAGAGGTGTTTTAAGTCCAGGCTGGATGAGGCACCCTTCCACCTGGTGTAGTGGGAGGTGTCCCTGCCCATGGCAGGGGGGGTTGGAACTAGATGATCTTTAAGATCCCTTCCAACCCAAGCCATTCTATGCTTCTAAATGTGAGCTTAATTTGCTTCAGTTTCATGTGGTTGAAAAATAATTCATTTGATGCAAAAGACCATGACCAAATTGTATAAGAAGACATGTCTCTCCCCTACATATGCAGAAATGAGGTGAATCCCATATTCAAGAATTCCTTCTTTTTAGTGAAGTTTTATGAGCCACCATTTTTCTGTAGCTTTCTCTGCAGGCAGCAGCTATTGCTGAACTCATGGGAACTGCGTCTCTATCTGGTTAAACCACAGGAGGGGCTTGCAGAAATGTCCTTGAATGTTTGCTGCATCTCCAATTGTACTTCGCAGGAAGTAAAATAGTTTAGCAAGGACCAAGGTTAGCTGGAGCCAGACTGTACTTCTAAGTCTGTAGTTTAACAATACTGTGGGTTTTTTTAAATATTTCTGGAAGTAGATGTGAAATGTCAGAGATTTTTCCTTCTGTCATGAGGTCATATGGAAAACTGTGCACTTTTTTTCTGTCATTTCCTTATTCTACTGAATTTTGACCTATCTTACCCTAGCGACTGCGGCATGCAGTGGAGTACTGCCTCCTGGAAACAGCCTGCCTATGATTTACTGGAAACTTGAGTTTCATGCTGTCACGAGGTGGGAGAAGCAGCCAGGGGTGGCTGGCTCTGAGACTCAAATTCTTGGAGTGTGGGAGTCTGAGTTTGTCCCCCAGGTTCACTGTGCAATTCATGAGAGGGACAGCGAACCATCCAGGTTCTTGCAGACTGCTGCCAAGACCTAAGCAGTACCTGCATTCTGCTCGAAAACCCATTCGGGTTTTCGATGCAGGGGCATCTTCCCATTCCTTTGTGGTATTTTAGCGTGAACGACCAGCAATCTTTCATCAAAGAGACGGCATGAGTCACTTGAAAATCAGAACAAGAGGTGGTAGGGTTTCCTTCTTTTCACAATGCATCAGTTAAAGCAACATTCAGGAAGAAAGAGCTCCAGGTTTAACTCTTCCCCTGACGGAAAGGATTTAAATAGTTTTCCCTTCAAATTGCAATCCTCCCTAACCAACTTGCTGTGGGGGGAGGAGCTCACCTCTTTTCCTGCCTGATAATCAGAGTGGCTGGTTAGTTCAGAGAGAACTTTTCATTTGTTCTCTTTCAGGATAATGAAATAATTGTTGGATAAAACTTGTGTATAAATTCTGTCTAAATGTGGACTAGAGCTTGATTCTTGATTGATGGCAAAGCATTAGAATTGTGTCTATTAAAATAAACAGGATACAGGAATTTGGCTTGCAGCCAGAAGACATAAGTCTTGTGGTTCTGGAGGTCACCATCATCCAAGACGGAAGCAAACTAATCTATCTAAAAACACAGTTTGAAAATTATTTGTGCTGACTGACCAAAACATGGTAAAATCAAGTCACACTGACCTTTTGTCTCTGCTGGTGGTGGTCATTGATTCCATTTTCTGAACTCCTTTCTGCAAGTAAAAGAGAGTTAAAATACAAAGTATTTTTTACTTAGAATATGGCTTTTTGGACTGTATTAACCCATTCCAAATATTCTGTCTCATTATTCCTAATCAAAACTTCAGCTGTGCATGTTTCACAACTGATTTAAAAAAAAAAAAAAGGAGGAAAGAAAATTTACAGATATCCTCAGCTTCAGAGAAGCTGAGAACATTGCGACTGTTGGAAACTTCAGTGGGAGTACAATTGTAAATAAGACTTTGTACACACATTTAAATATTCTTTTCTTGACTGATGAGCAGGTCCTGTCCTATTGAAAGGTTAAACTTTTAAATCAGTTAGTTGCTTCTAAAATTTTGGAATGGAAAGAGAAAAAACAGAGGAACCAAGAGGTATGTGCAGTGGAGAAGCTAAATGCATGTAGCAAAATTACCAGTAGAAGTTTGCAGTCCCAAGCTATGATAAAGGGGATAATAAAAAGATGAAAGGTTTAAGTCAATAGAAGGCCCAAGATTTTCTGGGCTTTAAGAAATTCTACCATTTTTAAGCCCTCTTTTGAGCTAATACCATCCAGCTTAACTTGCAGAGTCTTCTGCTGCAGTTTTACAGCATTTGATTATGAAAATGAACTCTACCACAAAGAAGAGAATGCCAGCAATCTTGTTCTGATAAGGGATATTTATACAGCACTCTACTGAAACACTTAAACATAAGGAAGCCATGTGCTTATCCTCATTTCTGATGACAAGCCCACTGGCTTCCACTATTTAGGATTCATCAGCACATGTTGATATTCCCTGTTCAGTTGGTGCCAGTGAATTCTGTGAATTTAATTGCTGTAAAATGAGAATCTCTCTTTACACTCCCATCTTAAAATGATACTGATAGAGGACCAAACTCTTAACCTGTGCTTGACTCACTGCTTACTGTCCCTTCCTTCCTTTGCCAAGTGTTATAATCCTTTTTATTTATGCATATAGCCCAAACTATGCCTTCAGTAAATGTAAATTCCCTTAGTTGTGGTTTTGTCACATTAGAAACAAAGGTTTGCTGTTGTATTATAACGGCAAGATGTTGACCACTGTTTTTATAAATGCAGGAATTAGTCTTAGTCTGCACAGCCCTTTTACATAAGACCCTATTCTGATAAAAAGTGCTTTTTTTCCAATACAATGTAACATCAGTATAGGAAAGGAGCGTGGGATTAAAATAAGTCTGACTTTGTTCAGATACTAAAAGCAATATTGATTGAGGGAAGATACAATCTATTAGTGCATTCCTAGATTACAAGCACTGCATAAACTTCTGGTCAGCTGGAGCTATATAAGCTAGAACAGTTGCAGTGCATAAAATTCTGTTTATAGAGAGATTTCCATGTGGAAAAATCATTAAATTATTTCACAAATTCTCTTTACTCAGGAATTACTCATCTGGTAACAGAAATCTTGAATGGCTAGACAAATGCATCTGGAAAGAGAGAAGTAGAAAGAAATTGAGGAGTTTTCTGAGCTTAAAAATTCATCCTTTTAATAGATGTCTGAAAACTCAATGTGGGGTGGAGAAAATTTGTCAAAATTTTCATGCTAAAATATGTGCATGTGAAGAAAAAGATGCAGTTATTAATTGAAAGAAGTGTTTTCAAGTCAGAGTTCCTTGCTGTGGCAGAATACATATCATTAGGGGGTTATGGTACTGGATTTGGAAAGCAAAGAGCAAAGTGTTTCCCAGGCAGAGGAGAGATAGCAGAACACCCTGGAGGCATCAGCTGGTACAAAAAAAGCCTCAGAACCTCACAGCTTATAGTGAATTTATCAAAGGGTTTCCTAAACTTTGAACTTTGGTTTTCAATACTCTAGTAAATCTGGAATTAAGGAAACAATTTTGGTTCTGCTTAAATTTACACAGGACACTGTCCCCAGTCAAATACCGGTGAAGCACTTTCCAGATGACTACACATACTTGATTTTTTGATAACAATATTACTTCCTATTCTCCCCAATCACTGACAGATAGAATCTCTGTGCTTGCATTATTCAATTGCATTCCACTTGTTTTTTATTCAAGAATACATAGCTCTGATTCTACAAACTATCTCCAGTTTCCATTTTAAAGGGTTTGCAGTTCACTTCTTAATTCAAGAATGTGTAGCTCTGATTCTAAAAAAATTGCTTCCATTTTAAATGTTTTAATTTGGATTTTTTTCACTTACATGCACCTATATTTGGTCTAGTGAATTATTTAACCTGTGGCTTATTTTAACCGTCAGATATAACTAACCTGAGCTAGAAAATTTAAGAGAATTCTTCCATCCTATATTTGGACATTAACAGGACATGAGGGATGACAGCATCACTGAGGTGGCAAGGATCCATCCATGGAAAGGCTCTGGTCCAAACTCCTGCTTAACGCAGGCTCTGCCATGAGCTCAGACACTGGCAGGTTGCTGGTAGGTTCCCAAATCCATCCCTTCACCAGGCTGAGCCAACCCCCTTCCTTTGGTCTCTGCCCCCAGGGCTCCAGCCCCAGACCAACTTGACCACTGGTATCTTTCTTATAAGGATAAGCCCAAACCTGGATGCAGCATCCTCAGCAAGGTCTAGAACATGTTTTACCATGTTTTAGTGACCAGAATGAGCAGCATAAGCTCAGAAGAGGAATAGTTCCCAGTTGCATTTAGATTTGGAGGTGTGAGGGGAGAAAAGTCTTAAAGGTACTCTTTTTTATTTTTATTTTTTTGGTAACCAGAGTGCAGTAGTTCCTGCACAACCGGCTGCATATAATGCCCTGATTATTTGTCTTGAGATTTCAGCCCCTGCATATCTCAGTGCAATGCCTTCCTCTGATCAACATGTTAGTCTAAACCCAGTTCTCTCCAATGGAATTCCACTGGGGACGTGCCATTTGAGAGGATGAATTGCATTTCCTTGGTATATAGAACTTGTGAGTCATTGCCACTACTTGTTTGAGCAGAATTAAGTGTAAGCATCCTAGTTGTATCTATACACCCACACTGAAGTTTTTATATAAGATTCAAATGGGCCTGATTAGCATAAGAAAACCCAGTGCATATTTGTAGAGCAGGTGCGAGCAATGTCTCATCTCTTCCTGAACAAAAGTTTGACACATTCCCACAAGTGACTTAATCCAACATTATAGCTAAAAATTATATGATTGCAAGTGGATATAAATGAAGGTTCAAAAGCTTCAATGCACCATAATTATCAGCTAATATCCAAAAAAAGGCAGGAAATTATGAAAGAGAAATGTTACACCACTAACTAACAATAACTAATTTGCACCCAGTGCATTAATTTTAAGAATTAGTTATCCTATAAGATAACAGTTCACACACACATACATCATGCACAACGTAGCAGTGTGATATAACAAGATCTTGGACTTGTAGACTTAAAATCTGAGTGAATTGAAAGTAAATGTAAACCCAGAGGATTTAATTTTTAGGATGAAAAGGGGAAAGAGCAGCTTGGTAGAATGTGAATAATACTAACAGTCCTAAATTTGTTTCATTCCCTCAGTTTAAAATTGTTCAAGTATATATGGGGTCATGGCCACAGTGGTCATGTCACAAGAGAAGGCAGGATGCTTAATGCAGCTACAAGGAAGCTATCAAAGACAACTAATTATTAATGACCAGCTGCTTTTTTAGTAGGCTTGAGGAAAACAGGGAGGTCCAGTAACAGTTGTTGTTATTGCTGAGCTGCTGCTGCTATTTATTTTAGGTTCTTAGTATCTAAAGGGGGCCTACATAAAGGCAGGGGTAGGACTTTTTAATAGTATATGTGATGGGAAGACTAGGAATAACAGAAGTAAATTGGAAGAGGAGAGATTTAGGCTGGAGATAAGACAGAAGTTCTTTGCTGTGAGGGTGGTGAGACACCCAAAGAGGTTGCCCAGAGAGGTTGTGAATGCCCCCTCAATCCCTGGAGGTGTTTAAGGCCAGGCTGGATGAGGCATTGAGCAACCTGGTGTAGTGGGATGTGTCTCTGCCCATGGCAGGAGGGTTGGAACTAGATGATCTTTAAGGTCCCTTCCAGCCCTAACCATTCTATAACTATGTATTTATTAATAGGAGATTGAAAAAACTTATTCTGGTAGCCTGGGTTTTGTTAATCTTTGTTAAGTCTGTTGGGTGAGAATTAATTTGCTTTTGCATGACTCTCTGGAAGACAGAAGCTGCGTTTCAATTTTTCAATGGGAATTTTTTGTTCAACTGAATTTTGCTCTGTTTTGCTGCTGTTTTTTTTTTTTTCCTCTTCCCCTGGAAAGGAAAGCCTGTGCTTTTTAAAATTATTTCCAAAAGAAATTTTTAGTTAAATAGACCAGATTTCAGAAAGTGTTGGAATAGGAATTCCTATGTGAGACAGCTCTCTCAAGATTTTGCTACCTCTTTTCTGCTGCAATTGTTCCAAGAAAGTCTTGGATATTTGTTGATCCAGGAAAAATTTTGCAGCAGTACAGCTAACACCTCAGGTATGCAAACTGGCATAGTTTTTCAAAAGCAAAACCAAAAAGCTATGAAAAGGTGCTCCAGACAGCCTTTGAGGAGACACAAATTCTTGCTCAAGCTTAATTCTACTTTTCATGCACAATGCAGTGTGTACGTGTGCGCAGATACGTAAAAGCCTTTCTAAACTACAACTACTTAATTCAGCTGTGCTTTCTAATCAAAAGCTACTTAATTTAGCTGTGCTTTTATCCATAAGGTTTTCTTAATATGACAGAAGTTAGTTTTGCTGATTTATTTAGTCTTCAAACCATACAGAAATTAACATCTAAGTATGCAAAAGTAATCTCTTAAAATGAAACAAGGCATGAAGGCCAAGTCTGTGAGTCACTCACTATAGATTCTAAAACCTAAAGAGTTTTAAACTCCTAAAGAGTTAGTTGCTGGCCTGTAATTTATAAAGATGTACACGATATTGCCTTATTTTGAAAACAGTACAAAAAAGGTTTCTCAATTAGCATGATTCCTAGAAGTGCTTGTATTTTGTAATAAAAACAATTGAATTGCCTTCACTCGGTCAAAGTTGGTTGATTGGATACTGGTAAAAAGATATTAAGTTACAGAGAATCCAAAGATTGAAATAGAAAGGAATACTTTTTTAGTTAGAATGCATTCAGTATGCTTTTCTGTATTAATTTTAGGCAATGGTAACTATTTGTAATTACTGTTTTCATCATTTTAGTTCTAGAGGTTAGTGAAGGCTCCTTGTTCTCAGCTGCCAGAGCTGAGTATTCTCTACATATCAAAAAAATATTCTTCTGCCGTGTTTTGTTCTGAAGAAAAAGTGAAGAACCAGTGTACTGCTCACCTTCACAGTGTGTTTCCTGTAGCAGAAAGCAGCTTCCATTTAAGAAGCAGTCCCTCGGCTTAAGAAATAATAAACTCCACAAAAACTAAACAAACACATGCTCACAGTAAATCCCAGCCCGAGCAGTAGTCAAGATATTGCATTAAAAAAGTGTAGACCCTCCATCTTTGAAAACTTTCAAAATCTGACAGGACAAGTTTCTGAGCAACCTGATAAAACTTAAGTAAGTGGTGCTTTGATCAGGAGGCTGAATTAAATTACAATCAGCCATCCCTCCCATGGAGGTCTTCCCACTAAAAGTAAAATTAGTCATGTATTTTAATTTTTTTTAAATGTAGAAACACGTAAAGTTCCACTGAAATGTGGCTTAGAAGAGCTTGTTTTCTTAAACTCCCTATTCTCAGCAGAATTTAACTACTCCTTTTAAAAACAACAAGACCAGCTTGGTGAAAATGCAGACCCAGTTAGTATGGTAACAAGGCAACAACCCTTCGGGGCCTTTCTTTCCGAATTTTTTAAAAAATATATTCTTGAGCTCTTATGAAAAGAATCACTTAAATCATGAGCAGCGCAGCGCAGAGATCATGGAGATGCTCTTGAAATGAAGTAGTTTCAGTGTTACCAACAGACTTCTGCGGGTATCTGCTGCCCTCCTCAGACCATTCCCAGTATTAAAGAATATTTAGCTACAAATTAACACTATCCCATTCCTTTGCACTAGTTTCAGGTGCAGAGAGGGGAGGAACCTTAAAAGAAATCGTTAAGCAGATAGTTGGTGAACTTTTCTGAATATCAGCAAATGGATTTATGTCGTGTTGGGACTGTAATGCAATTATCTTAATGAGTAAAACAAAACATGCTTCCACTCTCAGACACAACTGAGGAAAAATCTTAAAGCAAGGGCTGAACACTGGACTGTGAAAACCTGTAAATCAGCTGAAGCAGACAGTGTGTTTAAATGATTTTGGGTCATTCCAACTCTGCCTCAGTTCTTCATATACATAACAAATTATACTCTTGGCCATTTTATCTTTTAAACAGGAAAAGCTTTTATAGCACTGGACGAAGGTCTTGTTTACTTGAGCCATAGGTGGGAGATAATACAACTGCTTTTTATATTTCTAACAAACAGTTGTGTATTAAGTACTCCCTTAAAAATAACAAACCAGACCAGCTTGGTGAATATACAGACCCAGTTAGTATGTTAACAAGGACAACTTCAGATAGAAAATCCCATCATCTAATATATTTAGTATTTTGTTTTAGATGAGGTGGATTTTTTTAAGCTTGCCTGAGAAGAAACCCAAAATAGATTAAAAGATTTAAAAGAAGATTACTTTATGCCTAAGAAGTCTTCTTTCTGCAGGGAGAGAAATGATGCTTCTAAAAAGTTAGTTCATATCTACCTCCCACTAATTCAACCTGCTGAGACCACAGCAAATAACAGACTTTCATATCTTGATGCTGCTTTATTTCTTCACATACAATTTAAGCAAAAAATTAATTAAGAATATTGATATAGATTTGATGGCACACTTTATTCTGTACACCTGTTAACATAAAGGTTCCCAAAGGATAAAGTTTTCATTTTTTAAAGTGGAAAGAATGTATCAGTATTTTTTCAAAACTGGAATAGTTTTCTACTTCAGTGAACCTAAATTTTCAAAGCTTCTAACTGTAGCTCTCAAATACAAACTTATTTGATTTGTTGTCCTGTTTGGACCCAATTTTTCTGCTAATTATATAAATAAAAAAAGAAAATTTTCCATTTTTCACACCACAGATTCCCAGCACACTAAGAAAAAATGTGCCATTGCCCTTGAAGATAAAAATCACTCCAGTGTGACAGAAGGCTCCTTTTGTTCACATGCACATTGAGATGTAATGTAGTGCATCACTGAAGTATGTTGAGGGCTTTTTTTCTTCAGCTTGTCACAGTTTTCTCAACCCTACATATTTGGGTTTATCATCCCCATTCCTTGGCACTCGATGATGTAGGTATCTCTACTGGGATCTTCCTCTTCTGATTTTGTCACAGTAAATTTGGCCTGAAACAGGATCAAAAATACATCACTAATCAAATTATAACATACATAAGTCTAAATATTTAATGTCTGATGTCCAATAATCATATTGCCGTGTGCTTATGTATAACATAACTTTGACTGATTTAATGAAAGAACATTTAAATAAAGGTGGTAAAAGAGATTTTTCTAAAGGCATTTAACCCCACAGCACATTTACTTGTTCCAGGTAAACTCTCATATAAATAATGTAGTAATTATTTTGTCCTCCACAATCCCTGCTAAACTGCATTGTGCACGTTCCTGGTTACTGGATGATAACTACCAAGTAAAACCTCCTAAAGTTTTGGACTCACCTTTGTTAGCTGCTCTGTAAAGTGTATAGCTGTTTGTGTATGAAGTGTAATGGGTCCACTTTTCACTCTAGACACCCCCTTTGCGAGTGCCATAAAAATGATCAGCTGAAAGAGAGGTAAAGACAATAATTAAGTGACTCTATAGATCCTAGGGACTTAGTAATAAAAAATAAGAAGGAAAAAGATACAAAAGGTCCGTAGATGTAAAACCGTGGTCTACTAAGTTTCATAGAAGTTCATACTGTTGAGTGACCAAGGCTCAAGACCTGGAAATTATCACTCTAATGCCTATGCTTTTCCACAGTGGAGTTTGTCACTGAACTTCTGTTACTAAATTTACCTTTGCTCTCCATCACTCTCCTGCCACGAACTTCCCACAAGTTACATCAGACTGCTGTATTACTTTTCGTGGAGGGAAAATTCTGGAAGGGTTTTTTTTAATTATAACACTTTCTGATCATGTATTCAGCAGACTGATATAAAAAAATCTGGTTTGAATTACAAGCATCATCACAACAAATACTCTGCAAAGCTTTGTGTAACTCTGGGTAGTTCCCACTCATGCTGAATCCAGCTGTGGCACGTATCCACTGGTTATACTGTGCATACTTTGGAAAAAGTATGGTGAGTCCAAGACCTAAATATTTCCTTTAATGCCACAGAACAGTAATCTGTGGTCAAGTGTTTACAGCCAAGAGGCAATGTCATTCTACCTATCCGTCTGCATTATTGAAAATGAGACAGTGGATGGTAGAAGGTCTTCATTCTGAAATAAGGCAAGCAAGACAACTAGGAACACTTCTGTACTTAATATTCGTTCTTAGTATGTAACTAGAGACATGGATGGACAGAAGCAAATTCCTCCCTCTTTCTTCCATACCCACTAAGATTTGCAGGGAGGGGAGATATGAGAGTATTGATGTGAAGTTGGGAGCATCTGGAGTTCCCTAGAACTGTACATCATTTGCTAATCCTAGCACTATTGTGACTGCACACAGAAACCTCCTAAAACTTTTAATTATCAGAGAATTCAGTAAAGCTGTGTCTACCTGTGGAAATAAAGTCTAACTTCAAAATCTATACCTCATTCTCTCCTAGTTCAGATTTATATTCTTTACAAGTAAAGTATACAGGCAAGTTCCTGCTACTTCAACTTCACACAACCCATAAAGGAGCCTTACTTGGTCTTGCAGAGAATCATCCACAGCTCCACCATGTTTAAGATTCCTAAGCAGCATTTCAGCTGCTTCAATGCCAACCTTGTCCGAATTCTTTCCTAACAGAGAAATCCAGGAAATCAGGATGCTGCCAGTTATAATTTCACATTTTAAAAATAGAGAAGGGAAAAAAAATCATAAAATTATCAACTTCTAAAACCTTATTTCCATCCTCTTGCCTCAAATGTCTGCTTAAAAAAAAAATACTTACATCTTATGATGAAATATGGTTCGTATTTCCTAAGTAATGGGAAGCAAGTAGCCGCACTTACAGACAAATATTTTATTCAAACCATTTAAAACCAAAACAACTTCCATTCCTTTAAATCCAGGTACACATCTAGATTCAGTGGTGAACAAAATTTTCACAGGTAAACCACCAAGACTGTATCTTCTTAAAGTCCAAAAACGTATTCACCTCAGTGACCTTAACAATCCATTCTGATAAAAGGTTAATAATTTTGTAATTTTTATCACTAGACAGAAGTATAAAGTAAGATTCCATTTACTATGTTTAAACTCTGCTTATTTCTACTGTCCTTTATTATTAAAAAGCATCCATTTTAAAATGGTAACACTCAAAGCCTCAGATCTTGGAAAAAAATTATACTTTTTTTCGTTAGTATATTAAATCTGAAAGAGGGATACTCATACAATGCTCACCTCTCTTGCCAAGTGATGACCCAGCTAATAAGCAACCTGTTGAAGTCTCTGCAACAATACTAAGCAAAAAATCAGAATATTAAGAACAAAATCACTCACATCTTACTTTATCAGATCTACCTTATTCAAGATTAACCAGCAAGATCACAGTATCAATAGTTAATTTGGGCTCATCTTACATTATTCCACTTCCAGTCCCAAAGGCTTGATCATCAGGTTCTCGAACAGGCTGAATGTTGATGTACAGATCTCTGATTTCTTTTCTGATGCATCTCACTGCTGCTGCTGACATGTCTTTTGCCAGCTAATAAGGTAAGAGGTGGTACAAAACATTAATTAAATAACTAGAGTAATACTTTATTCTTTTAGGTCTAATTATTACAGAGGATCCCTGAATAAAGGGGCAAATCGGTCCACTAGAAAAAATGGAGAGTGCTACAAAACTCCTACAAGCAAGCACTGAATATCATCTCTTCAGAGAATTTTCACACAAAATCAAGGTAATATTAAATATTGAATGAATGACAATTATAGTCGTACAGAAGCTTCACTATCAACAGAAATTCAAGAACTTTTCTCCATTCATAGGGAGAAATACTTTATTTTAGACTTGACCATCTCAAGATATTAGATTGTAAACACCCTCTCTATTACGTACAAGTTGTACTCTATAATATATAAAATAACAATTTTAAATTGCAGGCAGGTTGGAGCAGATAAAGCTGATTCCATCCTTGTGATCCACCCCTTGTCAATATTCGTGGATTTGGAAACCAAAACCAGCAGTTCATAGCTCTCCAAAAAGTAACTGTTTCTCCTCTTCCTTCTGCTACTAATTCCTATCCTGCATGTGAGAAGGAGCCTTGAGGAGATCCCAAAACAGACAGTATAGGAATAATAGAAATAAGGAGTATAAAGGAGCAATTATCTCTCTGTTTTATCTTTGGCTAAACTTTACCCTTGTTCTAATACCCTTAGCATTGCTGAAAAGTTTAGTGTAGCCTAAGCTATGCCTATTTTTACTCATAAACCTGTGAATGAGAGCTGTGATTTCAAATTTACAATAATCCATGTCAACATGAACAATACATACATCACATATAAGATACCCTCAGTATATGCTAAAGACTTTTCAGCAATCACATGAAGAATGTCAGGCACACTGTTCTCATTTCCTGTTTTCCTTGCTACCATATTCCTGTGCCATAAATGTAATACAGAAACATCCAATATCCTATACTAATTGAAACCCTGTAATAAGGCTTTTTAAGTTCGTATGTGAAAGGCCACAGAATACAGGTACAGTAGAGGTATGTTAAGCAGATGACATGCAATTTTAAAGAGCTACCTGAAGCTGGATACTATTAGCACTTACTTTTATTGGCAGAGCTCCAGCAACAAATGCTCTTCCATATATCTTTGTCACTGTGCCACGATCTGTTATATTTATTGGGCTTAGCTCTTTCACTGGTGACATCTGAACTACAACCTCACCACCTCCCTGAGGATAGTAGCCCCTATTTAGAAACAGTAATCAGATACAATTAAATGCAAAGATCACGAGGAAAGCAAGAAAAAAGCCAGAAAGCTCCACATTTATCTCATTCCACATTTTTATGGTTCCTGTCACTGTACCTACAAATTTTGTTAATACCCTAGAAACCTTTGCAATAGAATTACATTCTCTAATAGCATATAGAACCTCAGAGCACACATCTTATTAACTACCTATCACCAACGTAACTAGCACTTCAGAAAAGCTCAGCCATGGATTGCCTGTTCAGCAAGTGCTTCCCTCAGAAGGGGCCCATGGGAAAAGTGAAACAACAACTAAGAATCAGGACTGACTAAAAGACAAGAAGGAACCTCATCACATTTGTCATCTGCACTGGGGGAGCTAATGCAGAGTATCCCAGAGTCACAGAATGTCAGGGGTTGGAAAAGGACCTGGAGGGATCAGCTAGTCCAATCCCCCTGCCAGAGCAGAAACACCCAGATCAGGTCACACAGGAAAGTGTCCAGGTGGGGTTTGAATGTCTCCAGAGAAGGAGATGTCACACCCTCTCTGGGCAGCCTGTGCCACCCTTCTCTCACCCTCACCCTGACAAAGTTTCTTCTCATATTTCTGTGGAACCTCCTGTGTTCCAGTTTGCACCCATTGCCCCTTGTCCTATCACTGGATGTCACTGAGAAGAGCCTGGCTCCATCCTCCTCACACTCACCCTTTCCATATTTATAGACATGAATGAGGTAACCCCTCAGTTTCCTCTTCTCCAAGCTAGAGAGACCCAGCTCCCTCAGCCTTTTCTCAGAAGGAAGATGCTCCAATCCCTTCATCATCTTCATGGCTCTGTGAGTAGTTCACGTATTATGAATTCACCCCTCAGCTTAATTCAGGGCACTTTGTGTGTGTGCCCCTGTGCTCACACACTGGTTCAGGAAGGCCTGCCTCTGACACGTGCCTCTGTAACTCACCTCTTTCTTATATCACAATTAAAAGTGAAGTTGAATTTTTCAACTATTGGCTTGAATACCTGAAAAACAAGAAAGCATAATAGAATAGGGTTATTCTATTTTGAATTTATAGTATTCCTATTGTTTTATACAGTCTTCCAAAAAAACATTTCAACACAAAAATTTCAGTTATATTATTTAACAACAACAAAAAAGGTAGCAGTCTTATCCATGCAGGTTATTTCATGTTTCTCATGCTTCATTCTGAATGACACTTTATGTAAAAGGATTTTCAATGAAACACTTTTTGCACTCTACATAATGTACACTGATTGTGTAATATGCCTGTGCCTAATTCCATAATTACAAAAAAACTTGCAGTAAGAGCAAAAGAAATACAGTAGCTACATTGAGTTATATTGCATGAATATGCAGGAAAGATGCATTAAACTAAAGAAATTTTTCCCTACCATGATTGTGTAGTCTATTTGAGGAGCCATCTCAGCATTAGTCCCACCTTTTAGATGAAGTTCTGATGGGGAAGCAGCAAACAGCACACAGGGCATTGCTACCTGCAACAGCAGACACACACTCCTAAAAGCAATTATAAGATACTCAGATCTTCTGCAGTCACAATCCACAGAATCATTAAATATCAAAGGCAAATTACTCTCCAGAGCATTTACATAAGTATTTGATTTTGAACATGATCTGTAAAGTTATTACTTGTAAACTACTAATTTAAAACTTCACGTCTTCAGCAAGACTGAATATGAATGTTTTTGTTCTTTTATCACATAATGAAGATTATTTGAGACACTTGATATGTAATGTACTTTGACCTGATATGTAACGTACTGATGTGAGAAAAGCGTGGATGAAGTTTCAAGTACATAAACAGCTGGTTTTCTGCTTAAGATCAATCATTTATATATCAATTAGGATTTTAAAACTACTACATTTCCACATACTTTATTCCTACACTAAAGTTTGAGCAATACAGATGTTGGACCATTACCCATGTATTGAACTTATTTCCCCTTCCTCCCCTCTTTTGTGGTAACTTTAAGTTACCAGAACATCTTCTGTCATAATTTTCAAGTTACCAAAAGCAGTTAGTGATCAGTCAATATGTGTGTACAGACATACCCTGCTGTTTTTGTATCTGCTATGTGGGTTCCACCTTTGATTTTCCCAGGAGTGAAGGTTATTTCTGTTGAGCCAATTTCTCCACCTTCCAGCTTTCCCTCACATAGATCCCGTATCATCTCCAATCCAGACAGGTGCTGAGGCCTTGGAGTGACAGCACAAAAAGATCATAGAATCATAGAGTTAGAAGGCACCTTCAATGGTCATCTATCCCAAGACCCCTGCAGTGAGCAAGGGTATTTTGGACTTGCTTATCAAGGCTAGGATATCTCCGGGGATGGGACCTCCACCACCTCTCTGAGCAACCTCTTCCAGCGTCTCACCACCACACTTGTGTTACATTAAAAGAAATACTTAACACCAACAATGAAATACTACATTGCAAGTTTCAGATCAAATACAGATCAGAAATTTGGTCTGGTCCTTTCTGGAGCTTGTCAAGAGAAGGACAATGAAGCTGGTGAGGAGTCTTATGAGGAGCAGCTGAGGGAGGTGGGGGGGTGTTTAGCCTGGAGAAAAGGAGGGTGAGGGAAGAACCTTATTACTCTCTACAAGTACCTGAAAGGAGACTGCAGATGTTGAAGGGGAGATTCCTGGAGCCATGGGTATTACTAGGTTTGCTTCTAATCTCAACTCAGAGCAGGGTCACCACCTCAGTGAACAGCAACTTAGGACTAATTTCACATAGGTTCTATGTACTTTATATTGATAACTTAATACATACAAAAATGTAGAAATTTGCCACAGGATTTTCTGGTTCTCACAACTCATCCCTTTTTAAGTCCATGTTCAACAATATCTTTTTTTGCTTCAGTTCTTCTTGCAGGTTATCTCCAACTCAGAGGTTTTCTCTGCTTCCTTTGGTTTACCTTCCTCTTGCTTGATTCACAAAAGAGACCAGTGTGTTCGACTAACTAATCATCCAAGTAAACTAGTATAAAGTAACACAGTACCACAAAGACTGATTCTAGCTCGTGCAAGCATGCCTGTTTTGGTTAATCTATCTTCTTTTGTCTATGCTGGTCTAAGCAAGTTTAGCTTGACTGTTTTCCATACCAGCCATGGTGAGTGCTAAACAAAAGGAAGGCTGAGAATTAATTCAGAGGCCAGCCTGGTTCATGGTTATGTCTCATGATTATGTTCTTTTACAATAGAGATGGGGGGTCGGTCGCTTCTCCCAAGTAGCTGGTGATAAGGCAAGTTGTGCCATGGAAGGTTTAGCCTAGATATAATGAAAAATTTCTTCACCAAAAAGATTATCAGATATTGGAAAGGGCTGCCCAGGAATGTGGTTGAGTCACCATCCTTGGGGTTATTTAAAAAACAAGTAGACATGGTGCTTAGGAATGTGGTTTAGTTGTGGTGTTGGCAGTCTTGGACTGCCAAATGAGGAGCATTCGGCCATTCTGAATTCCATTAGAATAGTCATAGCTGCATATCTTCAGGAAGAGTCGCTTGTCCTAATATGATAAATTCTTGGACAAAATTCATGAAGTTTTCATCTTAAAAAATTAATTTAATGAGGGTAGGTTTAGGCTAGATATAAGAAAGAAGTTCTTTATGGTGAGGATGGTGAAACACTGGAACAGGTTGCCCAGAGAGGTTGTGGATGCCCCCTCTCTGGAGGTGTTTAAGGCCAGGCTTGATGAGGCACTGAGCAGCCTCATCTAGTGGGAGGTGTCCCTGCCTATAGCAGAGGGGTTGGAACTAGATGATCTTTAAGGTCACTTCCAACCCAAACTATTCTGTGATCCTATGATGACACCACTGAACAGAGCCACAAGAAAACCAACGGGTTTGCTGTGCATCTGCCCTGTATTTCCATTTGTTTGAGTGATTCAACAGGAAAGAAATGAAATGTCCTCAACCCCATACGCTCAGTGAACCGTATTCAAAGGGGCTGAGCAGATTGCGGGGTACGGAAAGGCTCCGGGCGCGGTGGGGGCAGCGCCCTCCCCTCTCCTCCCGCGCCCCGGCAGCGACAGGGCCAGGGGCGGCACCGGCGCTGAGGGCAGCGGGGAAAACACCCGAGCTCGCCGCTGGGCGGCCGCTCGCTTCATACCCTCACTATCGGACATGGAAAATAATGTAAAATACGGCGCTACTTCTCGGAAGCCTTTGGGACAAAAGCAAGCCGAGGTGCTTGCACAGATAGTCCCTCCTCTCGAGCGGGCCGTAACACCAGCCCCCAGGAGAGCGGCCGAAAGGAAAAGGTTGTTACCTGAGGCCGGGCTGGCTCCTCCCGGCACGGATCCGGCGCACCCGCAGCGGCTGGGCCAGTAGGCAGCCGAGGGCTGTAGACACTCTCAAGATCTGCCCTCCCTGCACGAAGAAAAGCCGCTCGTCAGCACTTCTCACCCGGCCCGCCCGTCTCCGCTCCCAGGAGCGAGGCAGTGCGAGGCCAGCTCGCCGCCGCCGCTCACCCCCTCCATGATGCCGCCGTCTATCTCGACTCTGTCCCCGTCCATGGTTAGCGGCGAGCAGAGCTGCCTCTTCCACCGAGGGAATCCTGGCAGGGCCCTGCAGATGGCGAGTCCCCGGCGAAGCAGCCCCCCAGGGCGGAGAACGCTTCCAGACAGAAGATGCGCCCCGGTGAGAGCAGAGGCCGCGAAGGCGCCGCTTCGCGTCCGGCGGCGGCGCTGGAGCAGGCGCACAGCGGAGACACCTCCCTCTCAGGGGCGGTTCCGCAGCCTGAGGAACAGCCACCGGGTCCCAGCGCCCGGGCGGCCGCGGGGGAGGTGGGAGGTTTTCTCCCCGCTGCGGCTCCGCGTCCCCGGAGCAGGCAATGCCATTTCCCAGTCCTGAATAAGGGCCAAGCTAGGCCGGAACGGTGATAAACGCAGCGTCTGGGACGGCAGCGCCGTGGGCACAGCTCAACCCTGCGAGGTCCGGAGGGGAGCGGCCGGACTCCTGCCGTCACGGTTACAATAGAGCTGCCGTCCCCAGAGGGGAGATCGCTAAAGGAAACACGGAGCGACACGGGCATCTTAGCCTGACTGACACACAGGAGACTTTATTGCAGGTGTAAGGGTCCTCCGCGCGGCATCTTCGGCCAAGGGACGCCACACTCCCTGCACCCCCAGCAGCCCTGTGTGGCTCTCGGGACAGGTGTCGCCCTCCCGTTCCTTCCCGTAGCCGTCTGACGGCTCCGAGGCGACTCCCGCACTCCCCGCACAGCGGACCGGCCTCTCCGCCGCTGCCCAGCCTGGCCCGAGCCCAGCGCGGCCGCCCTCCGCCTGGTTGGCTGCGGTTGGCGTGTCCGCCCGCCGGTTGGCTGCTGGG
>VZTY01006120.1:73469-135584 GCA_013400935.1 Turnix velox
GGCGGCTGGGTGGGAGGTGTGCGGGGGCCCGGCGCTGCCTCTTCCCGGAGTAAGATGGCGGCCCTGGCCGCTGTAAGGAGCGGCTGCCGGACCGCGGGGCGCTTGGTAAGGGGAACGAAGGGACTCTGCGGGTGGTGGTGCGCCCGCGTAGCAGGCGAGGGGGTGGACAACGCGCGGCATCTTCATCTTGGCGGCATCTTGAAGCCCCGGTGTTTCCTTCCAACCGGGGACGAGCGAGGATCAGGCAGCAGACCTTCGCTGCAAACAACACGCCTGCACTTGCCGCCTGCCCCGCTTCGCCGGCCGGACAGTGCCCTCCCCGCCTCCCCTCAGCCATCCCCTCCATGCAGTGTCCTCCCCTCAGC
This sequence comes from Turnix velox, assembly GCA_013400935.1. NCBI lineage: Eukaryota > Metazoa > Chordata > Aves > Charadriiformes > Turnicidae > Turnix > Turnix velox. The sequence continues at coordinate 73,835 of VZTY01006120.1, forward strand.
CCTCCGGCCGCTGCCCCGCGGGTGCCCGTGGCCCGTCAGCCGGCGGTGCCCGGCCTGTCGCTCCCCGTGCTGCCGGCTGCAGGGAGCCCTCCCGCTGAGCCCCGGGGCTCAGAGAGCCCCTGACACCCCGACCCTTCCCTCCGCCCCACGCTGCAGCTCCTAAACGCCTTCCCCGTTGCCCCTCTTTGCCGCGAAGGAAAGGTGTGCTCCGGAGCTAAGCCACTGGCATCCTTCTCTCCTGTTACTTGGTTTCATTGCACTGAAACGCCCCTCCATCAGCCTCCTTTGCGCAGGCAGAGACGGGAAGCCGATTTCTTTGAATCCCAGGAGGCTTGGCCTATGCTAATGAAGTAGCTGAGATACCTTTCCATTCTCCAAGAAATGAATCTACTTGATTGTCTTTCAGGTCACTTATAATCTTATAAGTGTATGTCATCGTGAAAACTTGCTTCGTGCTTTCTTCTGCTGTCTTCCATCTGTAGCCTTCCTGCTGTAGTGAAGAATGTTGATTTACAGTTCTCACTGCTGTTTTGTGGAATGTCAGGAAAAAAACCCATCTCTTTGTAAGACAATCCAAGTGAAAACAAAATTAAGGATCAGTTCTACTTCCTGTTATTAATTTTAGTTCTTATTAGTTTACATTCTATATTTAAAGCCTAGTTGTTAGGACTTTTTTAGTGATACTTTAAGAATTATCTAATTACAGGCTAAGTATAAAATGTTATTACTAAGAATATTGAAAATGGTAGCTTCTTTTTAGTTTTCTTTTTAACTAAACCATCTACTCTTAAATCCAGAGGGAGAAATGAGAACACTCAATTATGTGCATACTGAACTACAGAATTGCCTGTTTGTAGCATGTTTCCCTCATATACACTTGAACTTTTTCTGCATAGTAATTATTCTTGTGACTATCTCCTGAGAAACAGTGGTAAGGTAGAAGAAATAATACAGTTGTTATTATACTGAAGAGCTTTATTTTAATGCTTTCAGTGCTTTTGCAAACACATTGGCTAGCAAGGGGAAATAGGACAGAGTCATGGTGGTTGTCTCTGTGTTGCTTTAAGTTGTGAAGAAGAAAAAGCAACCTGGGAGGGTCCTTTGTATTGAGGTTAAGGAGATGAGAATTACTTGGACACAAGGACAAGGTGCCAGTTGTTTGTATGAGGAGTAGCATCTTGCTGAAACATACTATCAAGGATGTTATATTTGTTGTGCATACATATTCTGTATCTCTAAGTTCATAAATTCCTATATAGAATTACAGAATAGTTCAGGTTGGAAGGGACATTAAAGATCATCGAGTTTCAACCCCCCTGCCATGAGTAGGGACACCTCCCACTACACCAGGTTGCTCAGTGCCCCATCCAGCCTGGCCTTAAACACCTCCAGGGAGGAGGCATCCACAACCTCTCTGGTCAACCTTTTCCAGTGTCTCACACCCTGTTTGTGTGATTACACCAAAAACTACAACATATTTGTAGAGAAGGTGCAAAACTGCAAACCCCAAAGATTTCCATTTTTTAAAAATGCAATAATGTTGTGTTATTCCTACAAGAATAATTTGAAACAACGTGGAAACTCTTCCATAGCAACATCAGTCTTTTTTTTTTGTCAGTGATGTTGCTAATTCACCACCTGCATTGGTTACCGAATGTGAAAAACACATGGAAAGTGTTATGAAACTTCACATTTAGAAAGAATTCAGAGGTTTTATGTGCTCCTTGTGGTCATCTTTGCAGGTAAATGGTGAGGTGAATGATGAGCAACCTGGTCTGGTGAGAGGTGTCCCTGCCCATGGCAAGGGTGTTGGAGCTGGATGATCTTGAGGGTCTCTTCCAACCCAGACCATTCTATGATTCTATAATGTTTTCCATGTAGGGTCATATTAAAATAAAAGAGTTTTATTGTAGGTTTGGGACAAAAAGATCTTGTTAGAAAAAAAAAAAAAGTTGTAATCATGGTCTTAAGTGGGGAAAAAAAGGAAAAAAAAAAGGAAAAAAAGGAAAAAAAATGCTTGTGAACTTGTACATTATATACCAACTTTGAAAATTTTAGATGTGTTCATACATGAAAATGTGGCATAGCTTAAACCTTAATTTTTAATAGGGAAAATTGTACAGAGGACTGAATGAGAAGTTTGCTCATTATAGGAATTCTGAATCAGTTGATATAATTGTAGTAGCAGGCAGCTGAAAAATAACTCAATATAACTTTGTTGTATCGGGTATGGTATATTATATTGTATAAATATTTGTTCCTAAAACAAATGTGATGTTATATACAACTTGCAATTCTAGATTAAATACTATAGAAAATATGCACATTCAGTTCAGAACCATAGAATTTTCTGAATAATCTGCTTTTAAAAAGTGTAATATAAAACAAAATAGTTGAGCAGTCTGGGGAGCGGGGAGGGCAGTTTCATATGGTCTGTAATATTGAAAGGATTATTTTTTAAAAAAAGAAGTTAAAATGAACTTTCCCATGCAGGTGTGCTGTTTTCTGGCTCCTCTAAGAAGATAATTTCTAAATTTTACTGTATTGCGCTACTCGAGGTACATTGTAGCATCTGAATTTTTTTTCGCAACTCTAAATTAATTAGAGTATTTACAGATCAATGGTTAGTGATGTTAATTTTACAGCACTCTAAGACAACGTTAATACCAGAATTACAGTAGACTTAAGACATCTTAATAAATAAGACAGAATCTTAACTAACTTCTGTTGAGATTTATGTCAATGCAAGTGCTGCTGGCTTTGCTTTTGACCAAAATCATGACTGGTTTGAAGCATAAGATTTTGTCTGAAGAGCCTTTCAGGAAATTCCATTGACTCTTTAAGTTAATTTGTGGTTAAGTATAATTGTAACCATGAAAGAAAAAAAAAAGTTCTTAAAAAATGTTGTTGTGAAATGATATTTACTTGAAGATTATTGCTTCCTACATATTAAGATAAATAAAAGGGTGCCTGCCTGTGCCCTCTGTGTGAATTTCCTTTCCTGTTAGTGCTTCTGATCAACCCTTGATTGGAATAAGAACTGACAAAGAATAATAAGCTGATCTTTCCTGCAGCCCAGGGGACCTTTCCAGCATCTATTCTGGATGAGAATATTTCAGATAGCTGATGTACTTGATATTGTGTATGCTTTTTGTGTATGTGTCCCAATTGAACTAATTGCTTAGAGAAACAATGGCAGGTATGAATCTCTTAACAAATCTTGTCATGATTTTTGTTAGCTGGTGATGTTATTGTGGCTGTGATCTCCCCATGTGTTGTGTTAGTGAGAGAAGTTAAAAGACCTGCACCTGACAAAGTTTCTGTGAATTTAATGGTTATTGCACATTCAGTATGTATCCAGTCAATTGTGTTTCCATAAGAACATCTCTTAAAAAAATAGTTTAATGGGTGGTTTATATATTGCTGTTACATCAGGGATATTAAATGAACTCTGCTTTCCTTGTGCTCTTCTATTAACACTTGAGATTTTTCTCCCCCAGGTTTGCATTCACCGTGTTAGATCCAGCAGCGGCGTTTGCTTTATCAAATCAAAGTATGTGTGCATGTTTGACAAATCTGCCCTCAAGTTCAGTCGTCAGCATCGATTGTTCAGAACATCTGCTGGTAATCTTTTTCATAATGAAATAATTTGTTTTATTTTGCTGCTTTATAAGTATTATGTTAACGGTTTGTGTATGCATTCAGATTTTTCTGTCTGATATCTTATATCTTATTAAATATGCTTTCCTTATTGTCCTTATTTAAGTTTCATGTGGCCAAATTGTCCAGTTTAAGCTTTCTGACATTGGAGAAGGGATTACAGAGGTGACTGTAAAAGAGTGGTAAGTTCCATTTTCTCAGAAATATACTAAGAAATCAGCAAGTATTTTAATGTTTATTTGAGAATATGTTTTGTGGGTTAGCTGTGAAGTTTATAAAATTTTATTTTCACATTTTAAAACCTTATGCATGCTGAGATTTTATTTTGTTTATTTGTAATGTTATTTAATTGATAATATGTTTTCTAGGTTAGCAGTGAAGTTTTTCAAGTTTTGTTTTCCACATTTTTAAACCTTATATATGCTGAGCTTTTCATTTTGTTTATTTGTAATCTGGTTTATTTGGGTGTGGAAAAAATGAGAGGAATGGGATGCTCTAACTCCACCTGTGTACAGACTTTTCTTCATTGGTTAATGTTTTAGAGGCAGGAGGTCTGTCTTTTATTGCATTAACTTAGGCCAAACTTTAGAAACAAATTACTAGTCTGGAGAATCTGTATAATTTTATTCTGTACTCCTTCTCATTTGACTTTAATAGAAGATTTTAACGTTTACGTTGTTTGTAAAAAGCAAATTCAAGTGTGTTGTGAAGGAAGGCAGCGTAGAAATGCCTTGTTCTTTGTACATACAGGTTAAAATACTCTCTTTGCATAAACAACAACCTTTCCTACTTTCCCGCTTCTGAAATGGATTATATACTGATCCCGACTGTTTGAAACTTAGAGCTTCCTTATGTTCAGATTAAGATGGGCTCATTGGTATTTTTAGATGGCTTATAATGTGTCAAGAAGTAATAGTAAATGTTTTACTGAAGTAATAGTAAAAATATCTGTGTGATGATATTCTAAGTCATTGTGCCATTTCACACAAATAAGGGAGCAGTCAGCCAAAAAGTATATAGCAAATGTATTTATTATGTAGAATTTGTCTTATTTCCTGGAAAGCATTTTAGGTTTGTCTGCAACTGACTGTATGAAAAGAATGCGCAGTGTGGATTTTTACTCTTAATATGTTTTATATGTGTGTCTTTTCTCTTAGGTATATAAAAGAAGGTGATAGTGTGTCTCAGTTTGATAGCATCTGTGAAGTACAAAGTGATAAAGCTTCTGTTACTATTACTAGTCGTTATGATGGCATCATTAGGAAGCTCCATTATAATTTAGATGAAATTGCTTTTGTTGGAAAACCATTAGTCGACATCGAAATCGATGCTTCAAAAGGTATAATTTTTTATCTTGCATATTTTATGCTTGTTGTCATAAAATCATTAGTGACAGAGGAGTTAACTTTCTTCTCCTGAAACATCTTGAAGCCAATTTCTTTCCCCATATAAAGTCAAGAAAATTAAGTAGGGAGAGTTCTGATATTTTACTAGAACTGAAAATGTGGCAAGCCAGATGTTTTCTGTTGAAATTCTAACTTAGGCAGCAGCTATTAGCATGTTAGGCTCCCATCACAGAGTGCTTGAGGTTGGAATTTAACAACTGCTTACAATGTAGTAAAGTTAAATTTTTGCTTTTTGTTTGCAGGTGTTGCTCCAGAAGAAGATGTTGTTGAAACACCTCCTATGTCCCACGAAGAGCACACTCACCAAGAGATAAAAGGTCACAAAACATTAGCAACCCCTGCAGTTCGTCGTCTGGCCATGGAGAACAATGTAAGTTAGGTGAATTTCATCCATTTTCTGTATGGTTGTTTGACTTGACTTGGACTTGATGATCTGAAAGGTCTCTTCCAACCTGGATAATTCTGTGATGAATCTAGGGAAAAATGCAGTGAGAAATTCCTTGTTTTCCAATTAATTTCAAATGTGTAAGAACACTGTAAAGATGGAGATTTCTAATGTGTTTCCTGATGATTGTAATGAATAGAAAAGTAATTACCGTGTTTAAAAGTTGAAGAAGGGTAAATGGAATCTCAACTTCAGCAACCTTGTTCTGTTTTTCGGGTTTGTATTGGCACAGAATGTACTTGGAGATCTTTTAAGCACTTTTCTAATTATTTTTTCCCTGTGAAAGTTCCATCAGTTTTGAAAGCCTGTGCATTTTTTTTTAAGAAAAAGTAAAACAGTAAGTAGAGAAAGTGAAGCAACAAATAGTTTCTCAAATTAACATTTCACCATTAGTCCTGTGAGGGAATTTAGAGGTATGTGGTGTTCATAGCTTCTCCTTAAATTATGCAGTTAGATGCCTTATGGGCTTTCTATATGATTTGAACAATGCCGCATACTTGATCACAGAAGGGCATAGAAAACTGTAGATACATTAGATTAGTAACTGGAATAATTTTTAACCATACCATAATTTTTAGCCACACAATACAGAATAGTTGTATATTGCTGTAATCCCAACATAAGTTGTTACTTCCTTTTCAGATTAAATTGAGTGAAGTTGTTGGAACAGGGAAAGATAACAGAATCCTTAAAGAAGACATCCTCAATTACTTGGCCAAACAAACAGGGGCTATTTTGCCTCCATCACCGAAGGCTGAAATCATCCCACCTTTGCCAAAGTCAGAGACTGTGCCAGCTGCTACAAAGGATCAAGCTCGCAAAATTCCCGTGCCTGTTTCCAGACCTATTGTGTTTTCAGGGAAAGATAAAACTGAACCTATAACAGGTAAAACATGAAAATTTTAGATCATGTTCACACTTTCTGAATAAGTGAGCTTTGCCCCTTTTTGTTGTTGGGTTTTGGTTTGTTTTTTGTGTAATTTTGGAATGGAAACAATTGAAATTTCACCATAACTTCTCTGTAGCTCATTTTTTTTGGCTTAAGAAGTCAATGGATATTTTCTAGGTTTTCAAAAGGCAATGGTAAAGACTATGAATGCAGCCCTGAAGATACCTCACTTTGGTTATTGTGATGAGATTGATTTGACACAGCTTGTTCAGCTGCGAGAAGAGTTGAAGTCTCTAGCACAAATTCGTGGAGTTAAGCTTTCCTTTATGCCTTTCTTCATAAAGGTGAGATGTGCAGAAGAGCACTGTATAAAGTACTTATGCAGATTTTACCAAAATATGACCAATGATTGTTCTGAGTTTGGAGAACCTCTCTATCAACTGAATAATTACAGGTCACAAGAAAAGTCTCAATTTGTATTGTTTATTGCACCGTTCAGGAATTTCTTGTTGGAATTGTAGTTAGTGTGATTATAAAAACCTGACTACCATAAACATAATGGAAAAATTTTGAAATATTAACGGGTAAGGATTCACAGAGTAAGCATCATTGAGTGTTTGAATTGCACAAAACAAATTTAGAAAATTGTCAGAATTTTTTATGAGCTCCATTAAAATGAATGTTGTGTGTAATGCATTTTTGCTACTATTTTGTTGGTAATTAATCCATTAGGTGAATGAGTATATCTCTCTGTAGTTTGGGTGAGATGAGAAACCCAACATGAGCTGGCAGTGTGCACTTGCAGCCTAGTTCTGGGCTGCATAGACAGAAGTGTGGCCAGCAGGTCAAGGGAGGTGATTTTGACTCTCTACTCGGCTGTGGTGAGGCCCCACCAGGAGCAACTGTGTCAGTTCTTGAACCCTCCAATATAAGAAGTACATTGAACTGTTGGAGTGGGTTCAAAGGAGGCCACAGAGATGATGAGAGGGCTGGAGCACCTCCCTTCTGAGGACAGGCTGAAGGAGTTGGGGTTGTTCAGCCTGGAGAAGAGAGGGCTCGGGGGGACCTCATAGAGACTTACCAATACCTGAACGGGGCCCACAAAAAGGCTGGGGTAGGACTTTTTAATAGGGGCCAGGATGGCAGGACTAGGAGTAATGGATGTAAATTGGAAGAGGGGAGATTTAGGTTGGAGGGAAGGAAGAAGTTCTTTCCTGTGAGGGTGGTGAGAAACTGGGAGAGGTTTCCCTGAGAGGCTGTGGATGCCCCCTCAGGAGGTGTTTAAGGCCAGGCTGGATGAGGCATTGAACAACTTGGTCGAGTGGGGGATGTCCACCATGGCAGGGGGTTTGGAGCTAGATGATCTTTAAGGTCTTTAAGGTCTCTTCCCACCCAAACCATTCTATGTTTCTATGATGATGTCTGTTGTTCAGAAGACCAAGCATTTATACTGATTTAGTTGCCATGGTTCCATTTCCAGCTGTTGGCAGCAGTGTAGGCTGGTGCACTGCCTGAGATATGCTTAATCTGAAACTTCCAGTAACACTCTTTCAATTAGAGTGTTGAATAAGCACTCATCCTGCTCACTCTGGTCAGTGTAATTAGTGTTACTTCCTTGAAATAAGTGTCATCAAAGTGGAGAACTGAAATTGACACTGCTGCTGAATCTCTTCACTTTTCTCTTGAATTGTGGAACAGAAATAACAAATGCAGATTCAACTTGGACAGAGATTATCACTTTTTATGTGTGAGATGTATATTTGGATTTTGTAGGCTGTCTTTTCTTCTACAATTCTAATAATGTCAGAGTATCAACAGACAAGTTTAGGATTGAGTTACAGCCAAATTGGACAGTCTTGAGGAAATCCATATTGTTATTAATCTAAGTTTCCTAATTGTCTCCTATCATTCTTTCCATGCAGGTTGCTGGTAATAAAATATAAAATTCTATATTTTTTTTCTTTCCTATTTGACAGGCAGCCTCTCTGGGATTATTGCAGTATCCCATTCTTAATGCTTCCCTGGATGAAAGCTGTCAAAATGTCACATATAAGGTGTGTAAAAGTTGTGAGCTGAAAACCTAAGCTAACCAGGACTTTTCAAAATGTCTGAGCTGATTGCAAGGACCAAAATTATGGTGTAGTTCTGGAAAATAATTTGTGTGTTCAGATTCTGATATTCGATTTGATTTATTATTTATCTCATTTTGGAAGTTTATTTAATGAGTGTCACTTTGTTATTCAGTCTTGCCTCAAAAATGCATATCAAGATAGTGATTTCATATTTTTTACCTGAAGATGGGCTGTGCTTTTAAGGTGAGAACACTTAAAATCTAACACAGTATTTTTTTAGTAGTGGCACAGTGGTTCCACATTTGCAGTGCTCAACCTTTATCTATTGAAGTTATATTTTAAACTCTGTTTTGGTAAACATGATATATTTCTTATGCAAGATATTGAATTGCATCAAGAAGTGATGTCCTTGCAGCACAAACTCCTTTCATTCTATCTTATCAATCTCTCAGAGAGATCCTTATTTATTTCTTATAACAAATGAAAGGCAACTCAGTTTACTTCTTTTTCTTTAATTTTAGTGTTCTCTTTAAAATCTGCTACTCATGTTGTTACCCATAGAATCATCTTAAAGTGAAGTATTTTCAGTGTGAAATCAATTCCTGTTTTTGCATTTCCTAGAGGTGAAATCTTTAGAATCAGTTTGTATTTTGCAGTTATGGAAAACAACTATTTAAAAAATTTACATCCCTGTCTCCCCACTAAGTTGCATACAGGGGTATGCAACAGACAGCACTTTCTACATTAAGAAGATACTTAAAAAGACTTTACACAAATGCTTTTTAAATGTAAACCACATTTTATGTTGTCTGCTTATGTTAATGTCCAGTTAATGAAACTTGTTTCAGGCTTCGCACAACATTGGAGTTGCAATGGACACTGAGCAAGGTTTAATTGTCCCAAATGTAAAAAATGTTCAAGTCTGTAGTGTGTTTGAGATTGCTTCTGAATTAAATCGTCTACAGTCCTTGGGCTCTGCTGGCCAACTGGGAACAAGTGACCTCAGTGGGGGAACGTTCACCCTTTCAAATATTGGCACAGTAAGTACAGGAAAAGAACACCCATGTGAAATGAACACCTTTTGAAATGAACAACTTACAGATGTTTAGTTTTCAATGCATAAAACTTGTAGTCGTTGATGCAAGACAATCTGCTTTAAGAAAAAAAAGTAAAATTAATCCTTAACTAATACCCTCAGCTTTTTCTTTTTTTAGATTGGTGGCACTTATGCCAAACCAGTGATACTACCTCCTGAAGTTGCCATTGGAGCACTTGGAAAGATACAGGTATATTAACTTTACCTTGGTTATGAAAGTGTTTAACTCCAGATAACTAAGGTCATCTGTAACAAAAATGAAATGTGGAGCATCCCTTTGTTTTGTTTTTCTTATACAAACATATTTTTACAAGTCGTGCAACACAGCAGTAGCATTTTTGCTGTCAGTAATGTGGAAACTTGAGACTGAAAAAGTATTCTGATAATGAAGTATAATGTAGCCAGGTAGCTGAATCCATACACAACTCTGATTGGTTTGGACAGCTCTGTATTTTCTGAAGGATAAAGCTTCAATTCTTTGATGTACAGATTTGAGATCGATGCTGAAAATGTAATTGATAGTGTCCCAAAATACTTTGTTCTTCCTATGAGCCTTTTGATTAGGGAACTGCTTTAAGGAAACCATTATTTTGAGGACTAACTGTGCAATAAACTATTCTGGAAGAAACTTTTGAGTCAAGAAAGGTTTTCATTACTTCAGTATTTTCATGATGGTAGAAACAGGATGTGATTGTTTATTTTGTAGATTTTTGTTATATTCTATTTGCAGCATGAATAATGGGAAGGTCTTTGTTCTTTTAATGCCACTGCTACTGTCTAATTTAACAAAATGTTTAACTTTAGGTTGAGACAGTAATAAAAATTTCAGGTTTGTTGTTGAAAATATTTAATATTTCTGGGTTTTTTTTAGATTCTCCCTCGATTTAATGGCAAAGGTGAAGTTTTTAAAGCCCAGATAATGAATGTGAGTTGGTCGGCTGATCACCGCATCATTGATGGAGCTACAATGGCCCGATTTTCTAACTTGTGGAAATCTTATTTGGAGAACCCTGCTTCAATGCTGCTAGACCTTAAATAAAGGAAACCATGACTAGAATATGCCTTAAAAGTTTGTGGATTTATAAAAGTAGTTACGCTAGCCTGTGCCTTTTGCTACTCACACTCACATTATATACTAGTTTTCTGTGGTCGAAAGTTCTCAACAGCTGATGTCAGTCTGTCAATTTCTGGGTACTTCTTTTAATTACTAGTGCTGTAATTGCACAGCAGACTGTCAAACTTAATAGGTCATGGCTTGACTTCTGAATGTGGTAATGGAATATCTTAGTTTTACCTTTTGTAAAGCATACAGTTGTGAGGCTGGTGTCACTGGATGACACTGATCTATGTCTGCAGTATTTATAATCTGATTAACCTGTTCTTCCTTGTTGGACATGTAAATTTCTTTTAACAAATAATATCCAAATTAAGAAAACGTATGCAAAAATTATATACAAATAAAATGTCTTTTATGCTTCTGCTGTAAGATGTCTAGAGAGCTTTTTATTACTTAACTGAGTAAACCTGTCAAGTCTTTTTCTATTCCACATTATCCTGGCAACTGCTTGCACGAGTGCTCTTTATCAGATTATAAATGAACAGTCCATGTTTAGTCAGGTGCATACTGACAGCATTCATTAATAACTATCAGGACCTTAATATTCTATAGAATATTTCTATAGGCTAGAAGTAGTCATGGTCCTTAAATACTTCCCAGTTGTTTTTGTTTCTTATAGAAAGTATCTGTCTGTTAACAAAAGGAAAAAAGGAGGATCTCATTTGTGACTCTGTCAATTAGGTAAGACTGACAGTAAGCAGAATGTTTTCTAAAAGCTTGCATTGCAGGTACTAGGATTTGACAGATACAACATAGAACAACTAAAAATTGCTATGTGAGTTAAGGACTTTTTAAACTCAGACACAAGGCACATAATTAATAGGCTCAAGCTAATGACTTCAGAACAGACAACAGTTACTTGGCTTTAACGTAAATTAAAAAGATTATGAATATTTCACTGTTTATTTAACAGGACATATGAAGAAAAATGTTGTGTTTACTTCTAGAAACGTAAGTTACAAACACAAAAGAAACGACAGTTACATAACCTTAAAAATGAATTTTTGAGACACAAAATGGATGTTTTCTTCTTTCTTTAGACAGTATCAAAAACTTCTTCTACAGAAGCACTCTCCTAAACCATAGAACAAAGTTGTCTATTGTATTTAGCTGTGAAGATGCTAGACGCAAGCTATTGAAGGTAACATCTCTGCTATCTTTGATGCTGAGACTGAGCAAGAGGAAAGCTGGTAATGTAGGGGAGTGAGCATTCATGTAGGATGCTATCATATTTATGTTGTCATAAAATGATTGTCATCTCTTGACAAGTTTGTCTAGAGTTATCATGGTTATCACATATTCAATTTTTATCAGATTTATTTATTCATAATAAAAAAAATTAAAGCCACAAAGAATTCTAGTAATATTTGTTTTATTTGTGAATATTGTGCAGACAATCCTGTAGAGGTGACTCAAATCTTCCATTTCTTATCTTAAAGAACGTACTGCACTCAAAGCTATTAAAAAAAGCACAGCCTAATGACTTCTTTCCTCTGAGCATATTGTTGCAGTAAGGGCTTAGATTGAAAAGGATTTTTGAATATAAAAATGTAAATGTATGATAGAAAGTAATACTTACTTTGAAGTATTTGAGACACAATGATTTTGCTCACATGAGGAATATGAAATTTCTTTGTTTCTTAAAACTGCGTTAAAGAGAAGGTTTGCTTTGATTGTTTTTTGGATTTTTTTTCCTCCCCCCTTCTTCCCTAGGTCTAATTTTATGTCTCTTTTATGGAGGAGGAAATGAAATACTTAGGGGTTTAGTTCTTACTTTTGTAATAATTGTTTTTTCTTTATCTAAAACACACTGGAGGTTTAATCTATAGCAAAACTGAAAGATGTATTTCCTGCACTAAACAAACTGTTGTATCAATTTTGCTTTCGCTTAACGTTTCTTTAGAAACAAATAAACCAAAAAAGGCTTAGAGGATTGAAAGCTGAAACAGTTAGTGTGTTTTTTTTTTTAAATAGGTATCAGTGTTCAGGTATTTAGTTAGTCATGGACAGGAGATTCTTTTGTGTATAAAATTGTGTGTGATAATGCTAGAATCTAAGGCTAATAGTGAGGAGGTTATTTTTCTACTGAAAGAGAGTTTTAACCAAATCAGTGATATTTTAGAAATTTTACACATTTTATACACCAGCACAGTGCAAGAGTTGGTTGGAATTATACAGTTTTATGGCTTTGGCTATAAATAGAGACCTGTGATGAGCAACCCAGTGTAGTGGGAGGTGTCCCTGCCCATGCCCTTCCAACCCAAACCATTCTATGGTTAAAGAGAAAGACAGAATTCTCCTTTTATCTTCTGCAAGGACTCTGAATAAATAGAATCTTAAAAATATTTCATGATTGGAAGCATGAAAAGGGGTGAGAGAGAATCCCTCTGCAAAACCTGATCAAGAATATTTTTCTGTCTGGACTTCGATAATTTGCAAAGTCAGCACAAGAACTCTTCACTGGGTAAAAGTAGCAAGTAAAGTACATAGTAATTTAATTAATTTTAATATGCTAATTATCCAATGCTGCTATTTAATAGCACTTCAAAGCTATTAAGATATCTTGCAGAACAACTTTACTAGAGCAAAACATGTTAATTGTAATTTTGAATTCAAAGCAAGCTTGTTTTTTAGTCTTTGTTCACCACTGTAACTTTTGTACTGTGCGTCCAGGAGCTTATGGAAGACATTAAGAGTGGTACATGCTTGGGGGTTTTGCAGAAGTGCCTCATGTGATACCTTCTATTCTCAGCATAGGTTAAAATTAGGACTAGACAGCATTGCATTGGAGCCTGAGGGAGGATTGTGAATGGTTTCAGGAGTGCAGACAGGATTTGTAATTCCTCTTGCACAGAAAGCAACAGAAAATCCTTGAAAACACCAAGTAGTTGAGGTAAGTTGTTTAACTCTTTCAGATCTCTTTGCTTGGGAGTAAATTTACAGTTATTCTACACCCATGCTGGAAATTCTTTTCTGAACACTTGTCTGTGACTGAATAATTATTATGGTGCTTGTTTTCCTGAAAAATAGTAAGATTTAAGAACAAGTTTTTGATGGTAGTCTTTTTAATTATACCTACTTGAAAATAAAATCAAATACTACTTATTTAATATTTCATGGTTCTAAAGCAATCTTTATAGAATAATATGCTTTGCACAGCAAAAGAGAGTTGCTTAGTGTAATCTTTACTAAAAAGAAGTGTTTTTCAATCATAGTCTGATACTATTTTTAGTGGTACAAGCATTAACAAGTACCTCATTTCTGCACAATTTATATAAAAGGATTTCTATTTTTTTACCTACAAATGCTTGGTTAAAAAACCAACAAGAAATGATGTGTCAGGTAAATCACTTAACCTCAGTAGAGGTTTAATCCTGAAAAATAAATTGATTGAAATTGTAACCTCTACTCAGAGGAAAAACTTCATTTAGTGTCTTAGTCATTACTGTTGCATATTGGGATGAGGAATGGGAAAAGTAATCACTCTTAAGGACCAGCAAAATAGAAGTTAATCCTTCAGATCACATTTATGTGGGGAAGGAAAGAGGATGCAATCCTCTCTTTACAGGAAAAAATTCAATTCCTCTCTAGGAATCCAAATGCCAGACTGCATTGTAACACACTGATTGTCATTTGTGTCACCTGTCAAATCCTGCCATTTTTCCCTTAACAAACAGGGAATAGTTAAGAATCTTTAACCTATTGGACCACGGTGCTCTTTATCCAAGCATTGTAATTTGATTTTTACCCTGTCTTTAAAAAAGGAAGCAATGCTGAGATTTTGTTTCTACTTATTTGAACATACATTTTAAATTAAGTGATTTCAGTATAATCAGGCTTTGCATATAATTATGTTACCAAAAGGCATGATAAACATAAAATAGAATGATTGGCAGTCTGAACACAAAAATTTTCACTAAGCAATTGTGGCTTATCCATGCCACATAAAATTATAATGGAATAAATATGATAAAAAAGATTGCACTAAGGAACAGACCTCCAAAAATTATTGCAGGGAAATACATGTATGAAAAGACCTGAAATTCCACTTTTTTGTTGTCTGGCTGCTCGTTTAGAAGAAAGTTGTCCTTGCTTTTTAAATCTGGATGGATGTGTAAGACAATTTTCTAAATCATACCTGTAAATACTAGTAAAAACTTCAAAAGAGAGCACTCGGATCATCAGTGTTCAGAGTACACTTCTGCTGACATGGAGTTCAGCCCTCCAAACTTAGCTGAATATCAGAGTCTTGGTTCTGTTTTATTTCCAGAAGGCGGCTACAGAAAGGCTGGGGTAGGACTTGTTATTAGGGTCCAGGATGGCAGGACTATGAGTAAAGGATGCAAATTGGAAGAGGGGAGATTTAGGCTGGAGATAAGAAAGAAGTTCTTTCCTGTGAGGGGGGTGAGGCCTTGGAAGAGGTTGCCCAGAGAGGTTGTGGATGCCACCTCAATCCCTGGAGGTGTTTAAGGCCAGGCTGGATGAAGCACTGAGCAACCTGGTGTAGTGGGAGTTGTCCCTGCCCATGGGAGGGGGGGGGGGGACTAGATGATGTTGACACTCCTTTCCAACCCTAACCATTCTATGATTCTATGATTTATCCCAGGTAGCTGCCAGGATGCAGGTGCCAGGATTTCACTGCTTTACATTGCAGCTGACAGCTTAATTTCTTCCTGGGGAGTGCATGAACACTTACATTTCCATTTAATAATTATGGCCAGTACTCAGCCTACCACTGGAATGAGCTGGGGGAAGCAGTTGTTCACTGACCAGGCATGCAAAGAGATTGTAAGAATACCAGTTGCAATTATCTATTTTTATAAAGAGAAAGCAGCTGTGAGTTCTATACATTGAATAAATTTAATAGTATAACAAAGTAGGTTTTGCAGTATTTTAGTTTTCATGTTTTTGCCCCCATCGGGCAGCCAAGACATGTGCTGATGCTTTGTGCCTGGAATTCACAGATTCCTGTGTCTGAATCCCAACATGTAAAAGGATCATGACTGAAACTGCTGTTTGCATTGGAACATTCACTGCTGTGAAGGCACTTTGGGAAGTGAGAATACACAAGATAAATGAAGAATTACAGAAAGAAAAGGAATTCAGACAGAGGACTGCAGGAAGGTGGGTAAACTGTAGGTCTCTAAGTATGTCGAAAACTGGATCACACATTAAAATTCAGATTAATATAATTGATTTTTTCAAACTCATCCAGAGTGTAATTCTTTAGTCATTATACCAGCAGAATTCCCACCAGTTAGAATCTAGCAATATGGTTGAGTCAAACCAAGAAGTCTGTTCTGTGTTAAAATATGCGAAATCCCCTAAATTCAGTATTAAAATTTTCTCCTGTATGGATATTCCAACCTGTGGAGATTTCTTCTGCTCTCTCCTCAGTAGAATTAACTGGATCTTCTGTCTGGCCAGCAATTTCATGAAACGTGAAGAAATTTAGCATTGTATTTTTGGAACTCTTCGTATTTTGTCAGATGTGCTTGAAAGAAATTCAGAAATTACTAATGGAAAATACAAGTGGAACTTTCTTTTTAGGATACTGCTTCAAAATTAGTGGCTTTGGGAAACTTAATTCCACATGACTTTCCTTTTTTTTTTGCCCTGCTACAGCATGAGGAAAGTGAATGAAATTGTTATCCTTCTAACTGTAAATTTGCAAAACTATAAACAGGATTCCTGTAAATTAACTTCAGCCAAACATTATGTTCTTGTCTTCCCTCAAATTGATGGTGTGTTTAGCATCCAGAGATAATAAACATGGTTTGATATCCAAAAATTTTCTTCATTCCAGAAAATAGATGATTGCCTGTGTACATTGTTGCACCACTCATCTTTCCCTTGCAGGCTACTACTTGTCTGGGAGGAGAGAGCTGCTCTAGCAAGGCTCAAAGAAAAAGTTATTAATGAAGATGGAAGAGCAATTTTGAGGATAGAAGAGGAGGAATGGAAGGTACTGTTGACAGGAATCAGTGCTGTTTGATGCATTAGAAAACTATTATTTATGACCTTACTCTCACAGTTTAACTATTTTTAGTCTATATAGTGCTCACTTTGTACTTTGCTGACAAGTATTCATTGTTCAGAGAGTGTAAAAGCAAGCTGATTTTTTTATTACTATGAAGCATTCAGCACTAAAAATTATTTACATTGCAAATCATGAGTTTACTTAGGTAAATTCTCATTTAACATTAACACACTGGAAATGTTGGAATATGTCAAGGTTTTGGGATGCATGTTGTTTACTTTCTAAGAGTGAAAATGAGCCAGTGGGTTCACAGAATATGATTATTCTTCTGATGCATGGAGGGGAATGGCTAACTGTAGACTGAATAATAGATTGGAAGGTAGAAGTCTGTAGGGAGCCACATGGAAATGCAGGTGTCAGTTCCTAGGAAGGGGGTGAGAATTGGACCATGCTGAGGCAACTGACACAGTGGGACAGTCACAGCCAGCCATACCCTACTGGGTTCATAAGCCAGTGGAGCTTGTTCAGAACTCACAGCCTGCCAATATTGTCTTTCTAAACATTTCTCAGCTCTTCTGCTCTTACCTGCTCACTGTTTTTCTTAACAGAATGCAAAACACAATTTACATCAATGTTGGAATGCAAAAAGCTATTTAGAGGAATTTCATTATTAGTTATATTTGCTTTGTTTTTAAAATGAAAGACCACATATAAAAAGAAACAAACGACAACCTGAAGTTTTCCAAGCAATGACAGCAGTGCAGATATCTTAAATCCTGGGAGCAAAAAGCATGCAGGTTAAACCTGTGGTCAGAATCACCCACGTTGATGGTGTTTATGTTGTGATGTTACAGTACAGCTTGAGAAGGAGAGTTTTGTTTTTATGCACAAGACTGTTACTGTTTCAATTGAAACTTCCTCCTAAGCTTACATTTTTGTTGTGAAGTAAGCTTAATTTCTTCTGGTTCATATTTCTTGCCTTAGACTCTGCCTTCGTGCTTATTGAAACTAGTCCATCTCCAGGAATGGCAGCTTCATAGAACTAGTTTGCAGAAAATCCCTCAGTTCATTGGAAGATTTCAAAATCTTGTTGTTCTGGATCTATCCCGGAACTCAATTGAAAGCGTACCTAAAGAAATTGGTGAGCTGTGCTTTCTTTTATTTTAAACTACTTTTCCAAGAAAATTAATCTTACATAAACATGCCAGTTTCCCTGTGGGTAGTTAGGAGACAGACAATTTAAATC
This sequence comes from Turnix velox, assembly GCA_013400935.1. Classification (NCBI taxonomy): domain Eukaryota; kingdom Metazoa; phylum Chordata; class Aves; order Charadriiformes; family Turnicidae; genus Turnix; species Turnix velox. The sequence goes on from VZTY01006120.1 coordinate 91,746, forward strand.
TGCCAGTGAGATAAAGATCTTATTACCGTGGACTCCCTCTAAATTAAGAAAATTTGCTAGATGGAGGAGACATATGTTTATGAAAGGTCGCTGTGAGAAAATAATTTGTAAGCACAGCAGATACAAGAGATCGGCATACATCTAGAACAGTGCTACTGAAAAACAGGCTTTGTGTTCTGAGTCTACAGCATGAGCAGCACATATTCACAGCTGTTTTTGGAGGCTTCTTTGTAGCACTCAAGTTTTCTACTAGAGAGTCTTACTATTTGAATGGCTGGATGAGTATTTTTAAGTGAGAACAAACACCACTTCTTTAACAGTATAAAGACAACACAACAAGTAAAACAAATAAACATTTGTCATTTTTTTATTTGTGCTCTCTGCAGGCCAGCTGACAAGCCTCCAAGAGTTGCTTCTCAGTTACAACAGAATAAAATCTATTCCTAAGGAAATAAGTAACTGCTTCAGTCTGGAAAGATTGGAACTGGCTGTCAACAGGAATATCAGTGATCTTCCTCCTCAGGTTTTGACATGGTGTTGTTTAGTTTAATGCAAATTTTAAATTTCTCCAAACCCAATTATCATTAAACATTGCCCTCCTCCTTTTCAGATTTGCAAGAATAAAGCTACATTCTGTAAGTTATTTCATGAGTGTTTAAGGCCAGGCTGGATGAGGTACTGAGCAATCTGGTCTAGTGGGAGGTGTCCCTGCCCGTGGCAGGGGGGTGGGAACTAGATGATCTTTAAGGTCCCTTCTAACTCAGACCATTCTGTGATTCTATAAGAATGCCACAGAAACACGAATGTGAATGATATTGATATGACCAGTCAAGCTGAAGCCGCATGAGGCATGTCTTACAGATACCTGCACAGAAGGATTGAGTCTTTGTCCACATAATTGACTTAGTAGTTCATATGGGACAGTGGGACTTATCTATGGGACCTGATATTAGTTTGTTTAGGTCTTCTCTGTTTTACCCCACTCAGAATCTGATGCCTTAGCACAGAGAAGTTCCTTTTCATAGTTAGTTGAGAATACAAACCCATATCATGTGCCAGGACACAACTGCAGGCATCCAGAGCTGCTATTCTATAAAGGGTAGACAAGGCACTGATTGCTGTCAACTGTTGCAAAATTCAGTGAATCCAAATGGACTTGGAAGGGACCTGGAGAGATATCTAGTCCAACCCCCTGCTAGAGTAGGAACACTCAAACCAGGTCACACAGGAAGGCATCCAGGTGGGGTTTGAATGTCTCCAGAGACAGGAGAAGAAACAAGACAGGAGACCTCACACCCTCTCTGCATAGCCTGTGCACTGTTCTGAATTAAAATATGCCCTATTAATCAGAATGCATAATTCACAAAACCTACATGGGTATAGATTACATGACAGAGCAGTAGCTTTTAAATGAACAGCCCATAGCTGTTAATAGTAGATATAATAATAATAATAATGTAGATAGCACATAGTTGCTGTTGAGACTACAGGGACATGAACACCATAAAGCTTTGATTATATGCACTTGAATGGCATTCAGGGTTTAGACTGTTGGACCAGATTATCAATAAAACAAATTTGTGTCACTTAAGCATTGTACAGGCACCTGAAGGCATGAGTCAGAAAAGGACTGAGGTGTTGCAGTACTGAATGATGCTGTCTAAAGTTAGAATGTGTTGCCATAACTGTAGACTTCACAACAAGGTTTAGTCTAAAATACAGTCTATGCAATTGAATTCATCAAAGTCTAAGTATTTTAAAACTAAAAAATGGTATATTTCACTGAGCTTGAAATAGTAAGGACAGTGGTATCTTTAAAATTCCTCTTCATCTCAAGGCTTGGGATGTATCTGTGCTGTGGCCACGGCATTCACTTTCTCACCAGCACTTGCTGCCACTCACTACAAGAACTTTATCTTCCATAAAGTTCTTTTGCCTGACAGGTTTCAAACCTGAAGCAAGAATTGTAATTGTTAGGTAACATCAGCTAATGTAACTCTGAAGCCATTCTGTAACTCCAAAATATTTTTAAACTGTTTTTTTTGAAGTCAACATTGCTACAGCACTGCTGTAATGGATCAGCCATGCAAACTTGCATTGAGTCATGCTTTCTTTCAGCTGTCAGATTTAAAGAAGCTTTCACACATAGATCTCTCCATGAATCAGTTCACTACCATCCCTTCAGCTCTTCTCAACATGCCAAACCTAGAATGGTTAGACATTGGGGGAAATAAACTCCAGGAGCTTCCTGATTCAATTGACAGGTAAATGAAGCTCAAAGTGCAACATCTTACTCTCAAATTGTCTTACTCTCTGAAATTTTCTAATAATTAAATCCTACTTCAAAAGATTATTTTAATGTTAGCCTCACTGCAAAATTCTGATTTATCAGAAGATCTATCAATCTTAATGAAGTATTTTGGATTAGCTGGAATAATGCATTCAATAAACAGTAAATTCAGTATTAACTGCCCAATTGAGTATTTCTTGCCTCTGATGTTTTCAACCAAAGGTTTGGTGATTATCTTGGATGTGTACTTTCCTTTGAGAATTGTTATTTTTATGAGACCCCTTTATGTGGCTGTAAAAATTAATTACTTTCTATTAATGGTCGATATTACTAATTTTCTAAATCTCAACTGATTAATTTTCTAAATCTCATCTGATACCTGTTTTACAGAATGGAAAATCTCCACACTTTATGGCTCCAAAGGAATGAGATAAACTCTTTACCAGAGACCATTAGTAATCTGAAAAATCTTAGTACTCTTGTTCTTAGCAACAACAAGCTTAAGGACATCCCAGCTTGTATGAAAGACATGACAAATCTGAGGTAAGAAAAAGTAACAGAAATACAAATAAAAGTACTACAAATAAGTTTTTAATGCCTCCTTTAAGTGGTATATTATAGAGTGATACTAAGGAATTAGAAAAGGCATGTCCACAGATGCACAGACATAGTTACACAACAGCTGAAGGTCTGGTCAGTAAAGCTATATGTGGCACAACTCATTTAAAGAACTAAGCTGCAATAGTTACAGTCACAAATGAAAAAGGAGATTATTATTTGCTCATTTTTGTATAGGTCCAAATGATTATGTGCTGCCAAAAGCCAAGAGGAAAAATACATAATGAGCATTAAAATTATAAAAAGTAGAACTTTGGCACTGCGAAGTCAAGCATTGAGAATTAAATTAGGTACTAAATGTGGATGAAACTCTCCAGCATGCTTGCTTGGAAAAAGAAAATGAATGTAAAATTTTAATGGGTACGATTTGAATTACTATTTTGTATACTGTAATGGAAACTTTTCTGTTTGCATTTTCACTTGCTTTCCTGGATGCAGGCCAATTTAGAGAAAGAATGCTAGTCTAAATAAATCACATCCCAGTAAAACAATTTCTCTTTTCTGATGTTTTGGAAGCAGCAGCATGTCTATAAATGTATATATACAAGTGTAGGCCTGGGGGTGGACCAAGGACAGAGGGAGACAGGCTGGCTCTTGCTTTGCAAAGGTGGGAGGATAGAAACATAGAATGATTTGAGTTAGAAGGGACTTTAAAGATCATCAAATTCTGCCATGGGCAGGGACACCTCCCAATACAACAGGTTGTTCAATGCCTTATCCAGCCTGGCCTTAAACACTTTCAGGGATTGAGGGGGCATCCACAGCCTGTCTGGGTAACCTCTTCCAGTCTCACCATACTCTTGTTCTCATCCGCTTGTCTGTGGAATCTCAGTAAGGCTGACAACTGGGTCGAAACTGGCAAGGAATGCAATGTTTTCTCCCACCTCAAGTGTCTTCTGAGCTTAGTTTACTTAATATTATCAATACAGTGGTTAATAGCAGAAAAAAATCTATTTTTATTGTGCTCAAAATACTGTTTGAGGAATCTTAACTCCACTGTTTTCTCTGTATAAAATTGCAAGAGTAACCTTTTCTGGTGAACCATCAGATTTGTCAACTTCAGAGACAACCCACTGGAGCTGGAGGTAACACTCCCTCCGTGTGAGAATACGGAAGAGGAGGAAGAACAGGAAATGTTTGGCATTGAATTCATGCACATATATATCCAGGAGTCACTCAAGAAATCAGGTATGTTTTTTTCATTAATTTTGATCTCTCTGGCTTACAGTGAAGGGTAAACTGGATAAAAGGAAGCTAGGATGCATATACAAACATGAACTGTAGTAACTTTTTACAAAAAAAATTTACAGAAAAAATTGTGAGCAGATTTTTAGTGAGGGCATGGGTGCTTTCTTTTTAGGATTTGGTGCAGGTCTTTACATGAACAGCGAATGTTCTAGTAAGAACAGACTGGAACTATGGAGGTGTCTCTTACCTATGCCTGGGGGGTTGGAACTAGATGATTTTTAAGGTCCCTTCCAACCCAAACCATTCTGTGATTTAACTACAGCCTGTTAGTTGTCCACTGTCTCTTATATTTACAATTTAATCAGTGTTTAGACAATGTGGGTCTTTCAGCACTGATTGCCTCATGAAGCTCAGCTTTCCCTATTTTTGGATGTTGTCCCAGTGGAGGCTACCAAATACAGATGTAAGGGAAAGATGCTTTTATTCACAACATGCAAGTTTTTGAGCAATGAAGTATCAACACCTGATAAATAGTTGTTCCTCACAACTTGCTTTCCCTGACAGAAAATCCAGTCCTAACAAAACACCTCCACAATTTCATCCCATTTCTAAATCACTGTCGCCAAAAAACTAATCTCTGAAGGCTGGAAGACACCAAAATAAGCACTTTTGAACAAATGTGCAGGTAGCAGCTGCTACTTGCAGCAAGGACTTCATTGCAGCCATGAAATGTCCCCTCTGATCTTTGTCCTATATATAGTGAGGGCTTTAAAAAAAAACCCCCTGAAATACTATTCTTTTAGAATGTCAAGAGAGGTTTTTTTTCCTCATCAAAATTAAATTATACATATATATATATTTGCTAATTGGGTTATTAAGATGAAAATTTAGAATTAAGCTTTCTTCCCTAACAGATTCTCCTAGCAGCACAGACTGATACAAGTAGTACTTAAATTTTAAGAGGAAAAACCAAACTATCCTGAACTTTAAAGTTAAAATTAATTAAGTTAATTTTTTTTATTTTAACCCATTGTATTTCAGAAAATCGAGGAAGTTGTTCTTCTGATCCTTCTCCTGTCATAAATGCTAATGAATAAAGAATGCAACTGTGAATAGAAGAAATAATCAAGAATACTCCTGTAAAAGAGACGTACAACAGATTTCATATATTCTTAAGACATTTTATTTTTTCAAGTATGAAAACTGTTTTGCATATTTGTAGTTCCTAGTGAAACTGGGAAATAGAAGACCTTCTCTGGGGTACAGGAAAGACTAAAACCATTTTTTTTTAAGTGATGAGTTAGCTTTTTAAAAAAGCTCAAATAAGTTTTATAGGTTTTTTTTTTTCCCCCCATACCAATTCCAAAGTTGTGTCCTGTCATGTAGTTGGCTCCAGTATCAAAGCTGGCCTTGGGACAGCTGTCAACAGTACATTCTCCAAAGACACAGCAGACTCTGTGTAATACTGCAGTGCAGCCTCATATCCTCGTTGTTGTAAATACTCAATCCGTCCATGGTCAATCAGCAATTTACAGAGGCAACCTATTTCTTTCCGTTCTCCAACAGTAAGTGTCCTAGTTTCATAAAAAGGAGGAAAAGAACAAACAACCTGTGTGAGAAGATTAGTTCTCTTAATTAACATTTGCAGTTAAGCTCAGAAAAACTACTGAAATCACCGTGTTCATTTCAATTCAAACATCAATGTTTCAATACTTAAGAATGTATATCTACAAAAATTGCATTTCTAAAGGAGAATATTTCCACAAATGTAGCCATTGAGATGTTTTTGCAAAATGAGTAATTTGAGGACCTGAAGCAATTTCATGTGCTGCATGATTTTGCTTTTCTGCAAAAAGAAAGAGAGTTACATACCCTTGTATAGTATCAGAACTGCTCTCTGTCTTGCTGGAAGTTTGCTCATGTTCTTCTGTGTCATTAGTTTGATCTTGACTTTCTTGACTTGTGAAGGCTCTGGTTGAGGTTTCTGACATGCCACAAGTGGCCCAGCTACTCATTCTCTGAAAGTAATGAAATTCCAATGGCCCAAGTCCTACTGCCTTAAAGAATTCTCTGCCTACATAATGTGTCCAGTCACACTTGTGATGGCAACACAGTGCAATAACAATTCCAGCTACAGGCCTGCAATAGTCTTTATTGCTTTTGTTATCAGCAAAACTGTCAGAAGCCACCTCTGTCTTATCAGTCCTACAGCGCTTTGTTGCAGGCTCTTCATTTTCTCCATCACAGGAAGTTGAGTAACTTTCAACCAAACATCTCAAAGCAAGATCTGGGGGAAAAAACCCAAAAGTTTCTCCTTCAGAAGTAATGATGATCACCACACTATTATAGAAACTGTACCATAGTAGAACTGCAGAATGGTTTGGGTTAGAAGAGACCTTAAAAATCATCTAGTTCCAACTCACCTGTCATGTGCAGGGAAACCTCCCACTATGCCAAGATGCTCAATGCCCCATCCAGCCTGGCCTTAAACACCTCCAGGGAGGGGGAAACCACAGCCTCTCTGGGCAGCTTGTTCCAGTGTCTCACCACCCTCACAGGAAAGAACGTCTTTCTTCTCTCCAGCCTAAATCTCCCCTCTTTGAATTTGCATCTATTACTCCTAGTCCTGTCATTCTGGACCCTAATAAAACGTCCTACCCCAACCTTTCTGTAGCCCCCTTCAGGTACTGAGAAGCTACTATGAGGTCCCCCCTGAGTCTTCTCTTCTCCAGGATGAACAACCCAGCCTGCACATCACAAACTAAGCCCCAAAGCCATTTTAAGGATAACTAAAAATTACAAGGATGTCTTAGAAACATGAAAACCCTAAATTCTGGATTATTACAAAACCTCCAGAGCTAATGAGGGCTTATCCTCTTGATTTTTTGTTCTACACAAGTGAATCTGAACTACTTTGTCTAACAATCTGGCCTGCTGTAAAAGGATGTCCTCCATGTATAACATACAAAAATTTGCTCTCAGTGTTTTACATTTAGGACACAATCTATTTATATATACATGCACTTCTTAAATGCTTTCCTGTGTCACCCTTGTGACAGTAACTATATAGGTGTCTTAGCTGAGATGCCTTCCTCTACCTAGTAGACATAATAAAAGTATAAAAAGTAGACATAGTAAAAGTCTATTAGTTTAAACCTATGATGACAAAAACACATTGTTCTCACTTGTTCACTTGGGACACAAGTTCAGACAGCCAATACAAATTTAGAAAGAAAAAATGTTTCAGACTAGAGGGGACAGTGTCGAAAAAAACCCACCCAAAACTTTTGAATAGTTTGCAAAACCCATGACTCATGGTGCCACACACTATTCTTTGTTCTACTCTATAAAAAACAAGAAAGGGTTTCCTTCTGTCTGAAGCAGCCTCACATCTATTATCCATTTACTGTTCCACAGAAGAGATATTTAGAATAAATTGCTACATTCATTACAAAGGGGTTAGAGGGCAAGAGAGGTTTAAAAGGACAGTTTGAAAGATCAGTCTGTTCAGATTGTAAGATTTGGTATTATCACTTTCTGCAGTTAACACATAAATAACTCAGACCTGTCGCAGCTCCACACAAATGCTTCCCAATTCCTACCACTGGTAGTTTTTTCTTCTCCAAAACAGGTACCTTTTCTGGAAAGGGAAAAAAAAATCAACAAAACAAAAAACACACACAAAAAAAGTACACACACAACTTCAGAACCTCTGCTGTTATAGTTGGGGCAGTATTTTTTCTGGATAATATAATTTCAACACACTTGAAAAACAGAGAATGCACTTTGACCATTACTGTAAGCACAGGGGTTTGTACAGACAGTTACAAGTTACTAAAAGCAAAGTTTCTAAAACAGATTAAGATAATCAGATGGTGTGGTTGAGAATGATTTTTAATCATTTCAGCCTTTCTATGAACTGTAAATGTGACATCTCTTGATGACAGGTGTTCCCACAAACACTACAGCATTTCTCTGCACATCGCACTGATAAGTATGATGGCTTTGTTCCACACACCTAAAATAAACAGTGAAAAGCTATTTAATCCTGCAGATTCTAAGAAAACTTCAAAATGCTTTTGCTTTGGTATTTCTCGCCTATAAAGCAAGTGGACAAAAAGCAGAATGGAAATCTGCATGTAATATATATATGGGTTTATGTACATCTGTATATCCACACAGCATTTATGTGTCTAAGCAACCACTGAGAATGGTCTTCAAAAGCAGGAACATTAGGCATGCTATGTACAAAATCCAATACAAACTATTCAAAATTATAATTAAGTCTTAAGTTCAGAATTATAAAATTACAAAAAAAGAACTTACTTAAACATAAATGCTGAATGTCAACTTGAAGCCTTTCAAACATAGAATCTCTCCTTTTATGTTTTCCATCCACCTGTGTAAACAGGACCAGCAACAAATAATTATGATTTTGGTCAGGTATTTTTCCTGTCAAGGCAAAATCTGCACATTTCCAACATTATATATATACCATGATTTTTTTCTAATAAATTGGCTGTTGGCAAGTATGGAATGTAGGCAATCACACTCACAAAACTTCTAAAATTTAAAGGTTTGTGTTACTTTTTAAGACAAAAGCAAATACTGATAGCTTCAGTGGCAACTGTTAACAGTTATACTGTTATCCCTTCGTCAGAAGGGATAAAGTCAAAATATTGACTCTTACCTTGAATCTTGTAGTTGCCCTTTCCACAAGCAAAAACTGAACATTTTCAACATCCTGTAAGGCAACATCCACCCAATGAGACAGCTTTCCTCGCCCGGCTCCAAACTCAACAAAACATCTTCCTGGAACAAGTAAATGTAATTTTTCCATGTTACCTAAAATAGAAGCCTACAAACATCCAAAAATTATTTACATAGCAAGCAATTACATACACTGCATACTGTAATATCAGACAAAAGAGGGTGTGGGGTCTCCTTCTCTGCAGACATTCAAACCCCGCCTGGATGCCTTCCTGTGTGACCTGATCTGGGTGTTCCTGCTCCAGGAGGGGGATAGGACTGGGTGATCTCTTGAGGTCCCTTCCAATCCCTAACATTCTGTGAAACAGACACTCCTCACTTTTAACTTTTTCTTCCCAAAACTTTCTATTCTGCTACCTTAAAATTCCTGCTGTTCAATATACATTTAAAAGGCAGATAGTAAACTCAGACTCCAATTATTTTTGCAATCTAGTACACAACCAGGAAACCCAAGATCAGTTCTTATAGAAAAAGTCAAAAATTCCTTTTACTTCTTAGTAAATACAACATTTTACCTTTTGTAGCTCAAATTTATTATGAGTTAATATGAGTATATAATTGAAACCTCAGAACAACACAAAATTTGCGATTTCTTTCAGTATCCTGGTAAACTGTTGTTACTAACACTTAAAAAAAGCTGCCATTCATATATATTATTGAATCATAGAAAGGTTTGGGTTAGAAGGGACCTTAAAGACCATCTAGTTCCAACCCACCTATCATGGGCAGAGACATCTCCCACTAGACTAGTTCCAACCCACCTATCATGGGCAGGGACATCTCCCACTAGACCAGGTTGCTCAGTATGTCATCCAGCCTGGATGACACCTCCAGGGATTGAGGGGGCATCCACAGCCTCTCTGTGTCCCTGTGTCTCACAGTAAAGAACTTCTTTCTTATCTCCAGCCTAAATGTCTCCTCTTCCAGTTTGCATCAATTACTCCTAGTCCTGCCATCTTGCAACCTATTTCAAAGTCCTACCCCAGCCTTTCTGTAGTACCCTTCAGGTCAATAGCTTCTCAACAGAAGCTACTCTAAGGTCTCCCCCCAGCCTTCTCTTCTCCAGGCTGAACAACCCCAACTCCATCGTCAGAAGGGAGTTGCTCCAGCCCTCTCATCATCTTCATAGCCTCCTCTGGACCTGCTCCAACAGCAAAATGTCCTTATGTTGAGGGCTCCAGAACTGATAGTAGCATATATACATATATATATATAAAAAAATTATAGTATCTGAAGAGCATAGAGTTACAGAACATTTCAGATCAAGTGCCTATGCATGCAGGTTGTTGAGTTTAGAGCAGCAGAATTCCACATTTCAAAACATCTATTGCCATGACCATACCTGTTGTTTCAAGTGCTTGAATGCAGATTCTCCATTCTTTGGGTCATTTAAAGCTTCTTCTAAAGCCCGGTGGGACAGTATTTGTTCCTTTAGATGAAGTTCCAAGCCTGCGCCTATGTGCAAAAATACCTCTCAGGTCTACGTTTCCAGTTTCATAGTTTCTGGTTTTGCAACATGCACTTTATGATATGCACACATGAGTTCAATTTGTAGCATGGGTTGGAACTAGATGATTTTTAAGGTCTCTTCCAACCCAAACTATTCTATGATTCACTCATAATACAACCCAACTGTATTATTACCTCTAGTGATATTGCGGTGGGAAAAAAAATAAAAGGAAATTAGCTATCTGAACAAGAGATCAGTGATTTATCATTCTCTCAATCTAGTTTATTCTTCTGAATAAAATTTAGCTATTGGAGGATTTCCTGCATCTTAATGATAATTCCTTCAGATTTATTCAGTGCTAAACAGCTTTCACTGATATCTAATAACAATAACAATGACATTTTTAATTAATTTAATTTAAAACATCTTTTTTTCACTATTAAGCAGCTTACCAGTAATTGCTTTTTTCAGCTTGATAATTAAGTTCTCCAGCTCTTCTCTGGATAGAGAGGAGATAGGTACCTTTTATAGGGGAAAATAAAAGCATCACCCATAAATATAAGACCTTTCTATTTTTATAAGTTTGTCAGCCACATGCTTAATTGCAAAATATTATGTAGGGACTGAGCTTTAGAACAAATACATGTACTCACTTGTTTTTCTGGTATTTCTGATGCATCTTTTAAACCTGCATTAATGTCTTGAACAAAGTAGACCTTTAAAAATAAAAAGGAATTTGAATTGATTGTCAGCTTGGGTGAAAACATCAGCCTGATGGACCCTCCCTGCTAGTCTTGCTTTCCCAAGATAAACACAGAATATCAGAGATTGGAAGGGACATCAAGAGATCATCTAGTTCCATCCCCCTGTGGGAGCAGGAACACCCAGATCAGGTCACACAGGAAGGTTCCAGGTGGAGTTTGAATGTCTACAGAGAAGGAGACTCCACACTCTCTCAAATGAATGGCATAGTGAGAGACTGTTTCTGGAGGATGTTTTTGTGAAAAATGAGCTCAGTGTCTTCAGTTGTAGCCACAAGAGCTGAAAAGGTGTAGTTCAATGCAGAGAGGGAACACAGAAGATGGGGAGACTAGAATATGAATTCCACTTCAGCGAGTACTTATTTGGTTCCCATGCTGTTCTCAGTAGGTCAGGCCAAGATGGCTGCCCCAGGTCATGGCTGCCACCAGCACCATCCATTCATTCTCTGCCCAGTTGGGACATTCATCATCTTAGACCTGAGAGGGAGAGATACTAAAGTGACATTGCACTTACCGGCTTTGGCTTCTCTCTTGAATTACATTTTTTTAAATGCTTTTGTAGTTGGTCTTCATATACAGTGCTGGAATCCAAATGGAAAAAAAAAGCTAAGTAACAGCGTTTATTGTGTGAACTCTGACAACAAAAGATAGCAAGCACATTGATATACACTTACTGTTTTGGATCAAGAGGACATGGAATCCTTCTTCTGTCACTTTCTCCCTAGTCAGAAAAGTTTTAGACAACACTTCAGCATGCATTCAGTGTTCATGTTTCATAAAGCCTACTTAAGGACATAAAACATTCTTCGGGCTAACAGGAATGAAGAGACTAAGGCAGGAATTCAGTACTGCAATGGGTGCTGAGAGAAAGTGAGTCAGCAGCACGTGCTTGCAGCCCAGAAGCCAACCCAGTCCTGGACTGCATCAAGAGAATTGTGGCCAGCAGGTCAAGGGAGGGGATTTTACCCCTCTACCGGGCTCTGGTGAAGATCCAACTGGAGTTACTGTGTCCTGTTCTGGAGCCCTCAATGTAAGAAGGACATTGAGCTGATGAAGCAGCTCCAGATGATGAAAGGGCTGGAGCACCTCCCTTCTGAGGACGGGATGAAGGAGTTGGGGTTGTTCAGCCTGGAGAAGGCTCAGGGGGACCTCACAGTAGCTTCTCAATACCTGAAGGGGGCTACAGAAAGGCTGGGGTAGGACTTTGTAATAGCGTCTAGGATGGCAGGACTAGCAGTAATGGATGCAAATCGGAAGAGGGGAGATTTAGGCTGGCAGGAAGAAAGACGTTCTTTCCTGTGAGGCTGGTGAGGCCCTGGAAGAGGTTGCCCAGAGAGGTTGTGGATGCCCCCTCAGTCCCTAGAAGATCCCAGGCTGGATGAGGGACTGAGAAATCTGGTCTAGTCTAGTGGGAGGTGTCGCTGCCCACGGCAGGGGGTTGGAACTAGATGATCTTTAAGTTCCCTTCCAACCCAAACCATTTTATGACTCTAATAAAACCACATCGCAACAGCAGAGCGTTAACCCCGGGGATGAACTGGCGGCCCCGGCACACACAGCCTCCCCAGGAGCCCTTCAGGACCTGCTGCCCTGCCCCTGGCCCGGCCGCTACCTCCTGCTGCTCGTGCTCCCCGCAAAATCGACGCCCGAGAGCCGGAATCATCTTGCAGAAACGCTTCTTCCTCTCCACGAAGTAGGCGCATCTTCCCGGCTCCGGCTCCAGCGCCGCCATTGCTCTCCCAGCAGCCCCTGCGATCGCCGCTTCAGCCTCCATCTTGAAGCTCCTCCTCCGCGGGAGCCGGGCGCCAAACTCGAAGCGTAAGATGGCGGCGGAGAATCTGTTCAACCGGCCCGTGCGTGTGCAAGTGAGGTGCCAGGGCTGCGAGGAGAGGTGCGAGGCTGGCTTCACCGGCGCGGAGTGCTGTGAACTGGTTTTCTCAGGGGCCGTGTGGAAGCTGGGGATCGGGTAGTTGAGCGACGGGTGCCTTCATGCCTTCTGCCATAATGACTGCGGCTGAGAGGGCCCGTGCCTGGTGTCGGTGACCAGGTGTCGTTGTCCCACTCCCGATGCCGGTGCCCTGTCGGTTCGGCCCCTGCATCCGCTCCCGTTTGTCGGTGACAAGCGCCCAGTGTCGGTGACCTGGTGTCGGGCCCCGCGACGGTGCTGTCGCGCCCGGGCGCTGTTGTGGCTGCTTGTAGGGACCCTGTGTGTTAAAGGGAGGGACACTGTGTATGAGCAGGGCTAGAAGCGATCGGTGAGGGCTGGAGCGGTCCCATGGCAGGCAGAGGAGGCAGCGGCAGTCAGTGGCTTCACAGAAGCGGTGTCGGGGCGCGGGGGCCGATGCGGCCTCCCCGCGGACGAGGCGAGGGCCGGGCCTTGGCCGCTGCTACGCGTCTCTCCGCCGGTTGCCACAGCGGCCACGAACGGCTGTGGATCTTTTGGCGCTGGTGGCTTCTCTGCAACAAGGTAGCGCTGCATGAATGGTTATCATTTAGCAGTCGTTAGTCAACTTGACCAGGTTCTTGTGTAGGCTCTACTTTTTGCACAAAGCTTCAGAGTTTGTCCCTGTTAAACTCTTGATAGGTAACAGGCAACAAAAACCCTGAGCTGAATGATAAGCTGTAAACTTGAAGACTCCTCAGGTATTCGAGTACACATTTTTGTTTTCCAAATCGTAGAATGGTTTGGGTTAGAAGGGACCTTAAAGATCATCTAGTTCCACCCCCTCTTTCCATGGGCAGGGACACCTCCCGCGAGACCAGGTTGCTCAGTGCCTCATCCAGCCTGGCCTTAAACACCTCCAGAGATGTTTAACCTCTCTGGGCAACCTTTTCCAGTGTCTCACCATCTTCACAGGAAAGAACTTCTTTTTTATCTCTAGCCTAAATCTTCCCTCTTCCAATTTATGTCTATTACTCCTAGCCCTCCCATCCTGGACCCTATTAAAAAGTCCTACCCCAGCCTTTCCGTACCCCCTTTCAGGTATTGAAGTCATCTTATTCCTGTGATGTGGCTACAAAAGCATGTCACATTGAGAATTCCTGATTTGTTACTAAGTTTCATCTTTTTGTCTGCAGGAGGTTAAATGTTCGAGTGAACATTGAGCTGCTGTCAGTTTCTAACCCTGTTCATAAGAAGGTTGGTAGATTATTTATATTTGTGCCACTCATAATCTGAATTTCATTGCATAAAAGGACAAATAGGCAAAAAGCAAAATAAGATTTAGCATGTTTGTCACTTGACCTTATTTTCTTTTGGATATAATTACACAGCTAATTTAGTTGGTTTGGTGCAGTGGGGTTTTTCTTGGTCTTTTTAGTTTCGCTGTTTATATGCCTTGGGAAACTTGCAACTCAAAAGTATGTGTAGACCCTCAGAACAGCCCAAGTTAGAGCTTAATAGCAGTCTTATGTTAAATATGCTCAGCACTTATTTAAGAGTAAGACCAGTAGATGACTATGACTATATCCTTGTAAGGCTCTCAACTAGCAAAAATGGTGACTTGTATGTGGTTGCAACATTTTACACTTTATTGATAAGACTTTTGATGTTTGGAAACCATTTAGAAGAGCAGGAAGACATTAATGTAATAAATACACAATTGAAAAATAATTCTCTAGACAGATTATTTGGATTGGTTGATGAGACATCAGATACAGGAGGCATTATCCTACTCAGCTGCTCACCCTTGCTGATTTGATGGGGCATTAGCATCAATAACCTGCTCGTGCATGTAGATCCCTGGTTTTGTATGTCTCCAGCTGAGAGTTTTGTTAGTGTTACTGGTATCTCAGTTATGGAAACTTGTTTCAGTTCTTTGTGTGTACCTGTGCAGTGGTTTTGCTGTGGTTTTGGAAGAGCTGTCATGTTTCTTCTTTATAGAGTGGTTTGGGTTGGAAGGGACCTTACCGATCATCTAGTTCCAACCCCCTCCCATGGGCATGGACACCTCCCACAATTTTTACATCTTCCCATATTTCTCCCCACAGGAAGCTCCATCTGATCTTTGAAGTGAAGAAAATCTATAATTTGTGTGTGAGATTTATACTAGAAAAATAATAATAGTAAAGACCCAGTGTGAATACGAGCAGTTAATTTTTTTCCATGACTCTCATCTGAAGTACTGCTTCATTAGATGATCCCAGTATCTGACCAGAGACCCCAGGGTGCACCATTCCCTCTTTGCAGGGCTTTTGCATGCTTGAACCTCCTGATAGAGAACGGGTGCCTGGGCCTAATGAGCTCAGTGTTTAGCATAACCTTGACCTTGTCATGAAGGCTAACATGTGCAGAGAACAAGATTTTCCTCAAACACTCTGTAGATCTCCTGCTAACAGAGTTTATTTTTAAAAGCTAAGTGTCATAATACTACAGTTTTCCTCGGGGGCTTGCTGAACTTCCAGCTGTATCCATTTTATGTTTACTTTGCAAAGCTCTACATTCAAATGCATACTCTTCAGCATGCGATATCTTAAATTTTGAGGAGTACAGTCTGGAAAACTTCAATTTATGGGTTCTGTCTGAGATCCATTCCAGTGGGCTGCTAATGCTACACTCTATTTCACAGAATCATGGAATGGTTTGGGTTGGAAGGGACCTTAAGATCGTCTAGTTCCAACCCCACTGCCATGGGCAGGGACACCTCCCACTAGAGCAGGTTGCTCAGAGCCACATCCAGCCTGGCCTTAAACACCTCCAGGGAGGGGGCAACCACAGCCTCTCTGGGCAACCTTTTCCAGTGTCTTACCACCATCATGTTGGGGTAAAGCAGCTAGTAGTTTTATTTTTGTAAAATGATGAAGGCACATTGAATTTTGAAACTTTTTAAGCTCAAAGATCAAGGTTTTGTATGTATTTTATTTTTCAGATAAACTGTTTTTCTGCTTATCCCACTGTAATATTTGAAGTTGCATTAAAAGCTAATGTTTTTCACCTTCTGAATTTGTTGCCACAGTTCTGTCATATTTTTCGCTAAACAGTAAAAGCATCAAATACTGCTTGCAGTGGTTTACAAAGTGTAAATGATCTTATAGGATGGTCTATAGTATTTTAAATCATATTTAATCATTGTCTTTTTAGGATTTAGCTGTTCGATTGACTGATGATTCTGATCCTTTTTTCCTTTATAACCTCATCATATCTGAGGAAGATTTTCAAAGGTAAGTGGAATTGCAGTGTCTTGTCTGTGAATCTGTTTTAAATGTCCTATTGGGTTTTGATTTTTGCATTTCTTAGGAAAACAAATACAAGAGATGTGATTAGTGTGTGAAGCAAAATAGCGTTTGTAAACCAGATGCGCAGAAGGGTTTTGTTATACAGGTAGTGCATTCCCTGCTAAATGTCTGATTCTATCCCTGAGCCTGCTGTGTCTGTGGTGAAGGTGCGTAATTAAATGAAGGAGTAGAGGCATGAAGTCCTGGTACTGATTCAATCTCCACTTCTTCCATATGCCCATATCCAATCAAGGAGCTCATTTCTTGTGGCACAATCCACTTTTTTTTAGTGCAGCTCATTTGCAAGAACTTCTGAAATGAATAATGTCCTTCAGCATTTTGTATCCCAGGTGTAATCACATTTCTTCTTTATTCAGGACTGAAAGTAATATGCCAGTGGACTTTAATGTCATGTTCAGAGTTAGTTCTCTTTTCCTCTGTGAACAAGATATTTTATAGGGAATGAATTCAGTATTTTGTTAACATTGTTTTCTTTTTTTCAATCTATTTATATAGTTTAAAATCCCAGCAAGGTCTCTTGGTAGACTTCTCTGCTTTCCCACAGAAATTTATAGATCTGCTTCAACAATGCATTCAGGAACAGAACAAAGATATCCCAAGGTAGGTAATAAATAAGTTTCAGAGCACTCTCTATCTAAGTGTCCTTGAAGTCCTTGTCATCCACTCAGGCTGAGAACATTCAGTAGAATAAGAGTGATTTAAGGGTAATTTCATATGAATATATTCAGTTGGTGGATGTGCAGTGCTGCTGACTTGTTTTCACCCCCTCTTCCTTTTTTTTTTTTTAAATCAGATCATAGACAACTAACTGAATTTGGACTGAAGTTTAATCACTCTGTTTCACAGGAAAAGGGAAAGCTATGGAGCATTATGAAAGAAAAATAATCCTTGTCAGTTTATTGTTCAGATGTTTAGATGTGAGAAATGAGACCTTGGATGCATTCTTCCTCATAGTGGCCTTTTAATCTCTAACTTTTGTTTGAATGGATATGAGGAAAACCCTGCCTGGAGTATCTCTATCCACTCCAGGAACTGAGCAATTTCCTGAAGCATCTACTTTGTCCTTCAGATTTTATTAGGTTGTAGTATACCTAAAATGCAGGAGTCTCTTTTCCTTTTCAATTTGGTTACAAAGGGCCATTCTTGGTTTCGGACTTTTAATTCTAAGATGGGCTTCTGAAAAATCTACTGTACAGAAACTGATTAGGTTTTTATATTTATTATTGTAAAGTGCAAGCATTTTCGTTGATAATTGTAATATAACTACAACACAGGGATTGAATTTCATAGTTTTTTCAATCAAAACCTTGACAGCAAAATTTCATTGCATGTATAAAAATAGATTTTATTTGAAAATACCTTGTAGAATCTACAGGAAAAGAAATATGCTAAAGATTGTATTATTTTTGATTTTTTTCCCTAGGTTTTTGCTGCAGTTGGTTTCTTCAGCATCTGTTCTAGATTACACACCTGTCTCTTTAAATGTAGTGGAAACCAACCCTTTCAAACATCTCACCCATCTCTCTCTAAAATTCCTACCAGGAAATGATGCAGAAATAAAGAAGTTTTTAGCCAGCTGTTTGAAATGCCTTAAGGTAAAGTAAAGGGATTGGAGCATCTTCCTTATGAGGAAAGGCTGAGGGAGCTGGGTCTCTTCAGTCTGAAGAGGAGGAGACTGAGGGGTGATCTCATTCATGTCCATAAATACGGAAAGGGTGAGTGTCAGGAGGATGGAGCCAGGCTCTTCTCAGTGACATCCAATGACAGGACTCGGGGCAATGGGTGCAAGCTGGAACACAGGATATTCCACAGAAATAGGAGGAAATACTTTGTCGGGGTGAGAGAACAGTGGCACAGGCTGCCCAGAGAGCGTGTGGGGTCTCCTTCTCTGGAGTTATTCAGACCCTGCTTGGGCACGCACCTTCCTGTGTGACCTGGTCTAGGGTTGGGACTCGATGAGGTCCCTTCCAATCCCTGATATTCTGCGATTCTGTGAAGGCTTGTTATAGCTCCACGTAGGCCCTGATGCTATTCTTTGTTTTAGCTCATGTTTGTCATTGTGTGCAGTTATTTGGGTGCATGATATAAAACTAAATTGTTTCTGTCACTCTAGCCATGGCTGTGTTATGTCTATATTCAGCCAAGCACTATCATTTGAAGTGGCAGAAAATCAGGTATTTCACACAGGCACTGCCTGCAGAATGCAGCTGTTGAAAGCTTCATGGTCTTGTGCTTTATAACCTTGTGCCAATGGCTAGTTCAGCTGCAAAAGTAGAGTACTTTAAATTTTCAGTCTCTTTGTGGTGCTGGGTTTAGGAAAGCATGGATGTGTATGTAATTCAGAGGCTTTATGGAGATCAAAGGGTTTGTAGCACATTGCTGGCTTATGGTCATCCTACTGTTCACCAGGACTCCCATGTTCCTTTCCCCTGCACTGCTATCTTACAGGTCGGTCCCCAACTTATACTGATATATGGGGTTGTTCTTGCCCATATGTAAGACCCTACACTCGCCCTTGTTGTATTTAATTGAATTTCTCCCTGTCCAACTCTCCAGCCTGTCCTGGTATTACTGGAGGTAGCTCAGCCTTCTGGTGTGTTGGCTACTGCTCCCAGTTTGTGTCATCAGCAAACTTGCTGTGAGTGCGCTCTAGTCCATCATCTAAGTCATTGATGAATATATTGAACAGTATTGGTATTGAACAGACCTGATCTGGGAGTTCCTGCTCCAAGGGGGACTAGATGATCTCTTGGGGTCCCTTCCAATCCCTAATACTCAGTGATTCTGTGAAACAGCAAACACATTTGGTATGTGGCTCTTAGGCAGGGCATACTGATCAAATGGAAGCTAAGTGGTGCTTGCTTTTGATGAGTTGAGGGTTTGACCTAATGTTAATTTGTACATAGGAGGACAAAATGCTGTTGGAAGAAAAGCTCAGAAAAACTGAAGAGGATCTTACTCGACAGTTGAGCTACACTCAACAGGTAAGGGAGATTTTTACGTTTCCTTGTGTATGCTTGTATAGTGGATGACAAACTCAACATGAGCTGCCAGTGTGCACTTACAGCCAGGAAGGCCAACCAGATCCTGGGCTGATTCATGTGTGACCAGCAGGTCAAGAGAGATGATTTTGCTCCTCCACTCAGCTCTGGTGAGGCCCCACTGGAGTATTGTGTCCAGTTCTGGAGTCCTTAATGTAAGAAGGACATTGAACTGTTGGAATAGGTTCATGAGGATGATCAAAGGGCTGGAGCAACTGCCTTATGAAGACAGGCTGAAGGAGTTGGGGTTGTTCAGCTTGGTGAAGAGAAGGCTACCTCATAGTAGCTTATTAATGCCTGAAGGGGGCTACAGAAAAGCAGGGGTAAGACTTTTTAATAGGATATGTGATGGGAGGACTAGAAATAATGGATGTAAGTTGGAAGGGGGTAGATTCAGGCTTGACATAAGAAAGAAATTCTTTATGGTGAGGGTAGTGAAAAACTGGTACAGGTTGCCAAGAGTGGTTGTGGATGCCCCCTCTCTGGAGATGTTTAAGGCCAGGCTGGACAAGGCACTGAGCAGCCTGATGTAGTGGAAGGTGTCCCTGCCTATGGCAGGGGGTTTGGAACTCAATGATCTTTAAGGTCCCTTCCAAGCCAAACTATTCTGTAATTCTTTTAATCAGTGGCAAATGAACCTCCTTGAGATCTGGTTGGTCAGCTGCTGCCTGGCCAAGGTGAGAGTGAGTAAAGAGGAATATAGTCTTCTGTATCTGCTGTAACTTTTCTTAAGAGTGAGCAAAACATGACTGAGGAAGAGAATTTTGTTCTTAATAGTACTAAAGCAGAATTTTATATAGAGGTCTGTCTTCATATGCTTGTACAAATTGTATACTAGTTATATGTGGTAGTATGAAGGCAATAATAGTCTTCATGTTCTATAAAATGGTCTGTGTGTTCTGTGAATAGTTGGAAATGCTTACATGGGTGAAAAAACCTGTGAAACCACAAGGAATACATCCAAGTCTTGGACTTATTGTCAACCTCCTATGGCCTAATTTTGCAGTCAGACCAGTAATGACTACACATTTGTGTTTCAAGAAGGTGATTTGGGTCAAATTCTAGAATTACAAGGTGACCTTTCTGAATATCATGAACCAGAGAAATTCCACTAGAACACCTATTAGGGAGCTTTTTTTGGAATGAGTACTTGTTTTCCTCATCTTTGCAGTTTTAGTTGGGTTAACTGTATATGTTTTACTGAACTGTAGTGCAGAATTGTGTGAAGTGTCCCTGCCCATGGCAGGAGGGTTGGAACTACACGATCTTTAAGGTCCCTTCCAACCCAAGCCATTCTATTACCCAATGAATTAAAAATCAAAAAGAGGAAAAGATCCTGATGAAGAACTTCCTTTTTTCGTAGTGTACTTTGTGTTACAATGGTAGACAACAGCAGCAAATTAAATTAAATTTTTTCACTCTTAAATAGTTGTTGGAAGAAAACAGAATTTAATATGAGGATTATCTTATCCAGTGTCAGAAAGGTGCTGTTTAGCCTTACTGTCTGCATGTGGAACAGGTATTTTGGAACCTGGTGCTGAAATTCAGAGTTTTTTCTTAATAATTCCATGTCCTTTTTAAGAAGTAGCTGTAAAAGAATCATTCAATATTGATTGAAATGCTTATATTTTAGAAACTATGTATTATTTATCAAACTTAAACAGAGCTTGTCAGAGAAGAGCCGAGAACTAGACAAACTGCGAAATGAATGGACATCACACATGGCAGCTCTAACAAACAAACACAACCAGGAGCTGACAAATGAGAAGGAAAAAGCTCTCCAGGTATGACAATGGGAAAAAACCCCAATATTCTCACATATGGTCTAAGTTAAATTTCAAATTCACTGAATAAATGTTTGGTTTCTTTGTTTCTTTTAGGCACAAGCTCATTACCAACAACAACATGAACAGCAGAAGAAGGAAATGGAAAATCTGCATCAGAAGAGTACTCAACAGTTGCAGAACAGACTCTCTGAACTTGAGGTCATCAATAAAGATCTAACAGAAAGGAGATACAAAGGAGACTCCACAGTCCGAGAACTGAAAGCAAAGCTTTCTGGAATGGAGGATGTATGGCTTGTTCATTTCCATAACCAAAACTTGCTATTTTTTGAGCACTGGTGCTGCCTGCATGTAATAGCAAATATGGTTTGGCTTCTCTCCATTCCACATAATGCTTACTACTTATGTATTCTGTTTAAACTATGATTATAGGCTTTCTTTAAAAAAATATTCCTCAACGTTCTAGGAATGTCAAAGAACAAAGCAGGAGGTGCTGTCGCTGCGTCGGGAGAACACGGCTCTTGATGCTGAATGTCATGAAAAAGAGAAACTTGTTAATCAGCTGCAGACACGAGTTGCTGTTCTGGAGCAGGAGATCAAAGATAAAGATCAGCTGGTTTTGAGGACAAAAGAAGTATTAGATGCAGCGCAAGAACAAAAGGTTCTTTCAAGTTTCAGAGTAATTTTCACTAAAGCTCTGTAGAACTTTCTTGATTGCAGTTTCTAGATTAGCAGCTGGCTTGTTTTCGTGAATAGAGCAAGCTGGAAGGCCCCTTCCAACTTGGATGAGTATGATGATGTTAAGATGCTATTTAGGAGAAAAAACATCATATTTCTAATCTGAGGGTCAGGGGTTCAAGTCTTCCAGTCCACATATGAGACTTGGGAGAAAACAAATCTGAGGGTGAAGGTTTCAAGTCTACCAGTCCAGGGTTGGCCAAGTTGGATTGATGGTTGGACTTGAAGATCTGAAAGGCCCCTTCCAACTTGAATGATTACAATGATAATACAACTGTAGTTAAAGCATTCTAAATTGTTAAGTTTTACAAAGGTCACTGCTTGTAAATAAAGACTGGATGAATGGAGATACTGTGTAATCTGACAAAAGCAAGGGCTGAGCTTTGTGTAAGGATTAGCTCTCAAAGAATTATTGAGGTGTTATTTGGAATCCTAAGTGATTCTATCACAATTTTATTATATTTTTAATGTTCTTTTATTCTTTAAAGGCCATACTGGAAGAAAGCACAGACAAAAAACAAAGTCATATTGAAAAGCTGGAGACAACAATCAAGTCTCTGTCTGCTGAACTTCTGAAGGTCTGTTTGAATTTGCTGATATCCTTATGAAGGGTCTTGCTTAGTTTTAGGGGTTTTTTTTATTTTGAGAGTATCTGAATTTTTTTTTTAATCTTAATAGGCTAATGAAATCATCAAGAAGTTACAAGGAAACTTGAAAACTCTCATGAGTAAATTAAAATTGAAAAATACTGTGACAATTCAACAGGAAAAGCTGTTGGCAGAGAAAGAAGAGAAACTGCAAAAAGACAAGAAAGAATTGCAGGAAATGGGACAGTCCCTTCAGGGGAAGGAGCAGGAGGTACTGTAGCACCTTTACCCTCTTGTCCTCTGAAAGCTGTTACAGGTAGTGTCTTGGATTTTGTGTATTAAAGCTTACTTACTGCAATAAGGGTTTAATACAATCGGGGAGGTCTCTGGCTGTCATTTTGTCAAATCCTTTGCTACAAGTAGGGTTTATTTTAAAAAAATTGTGGCTTTTGTAAAAATCTGAGTGCAAACTTGCAAAGTAATTATAGAACAACTTCATAGATACCTTCTGTTTATTTATTTATATTCTGTTTTCATTAGTAGTAGCTCCTGATGGTCTCACATTATTATGGGGATATTGCAGGTTAGCAGGCTCCAGGAACAGCTAGAAATGACAGTACAAAAGCTAGAAGAAAGCAAGCAGTTACTGAAAACCAATGAAAATGGTAGGTTTGTCCCATTCCAATTCTCCTGCTGTAAAAATGACCCAGTGATGTGGCTGCTGTTGAAAATTAACTGTGTTTTACCTGCATTCTTTTTTGCTAAGTAAGAGCTGTGATGGTGGTTGTTGATGAAAGCTGGGTGGGGAGGTCTTGGAGGCTGTGGGATGAAGCTTGAGCAAAAAGGGCTTTGGGTGGGACCAGCCTCAAGTGATTCTAGAGCTTTAGGAGGAAAACCAGCCCTTTAGACTCTCACCTGTGTGTTTTAAATAGATTGTTAAGCAGTAGGAAGGGAGCTTAATCACTTTCTTCTCTCTTCAGTAATCACGTGGTTAAACAAGCAGCTGAATGAATATCAGATTGCCAAGAAGCAAGAGCCTCCTGCTGGCACCCCGGGTGGGCTGAGGGCTGCCGTTTTTCCTCGTGCTGTGGTAAGACAACAGCTCTGCCTGACACAGTGATGTAGCCATGAAACGTGGTTCCAAAAGAGAATGCTTTCATCATAGAATCATAGAATAGTTTAGTTTGGAAGGGACCTTAAAGATCATCTAGTTCCAACCCCCCTGCTATGGGCAGGGACACCTCCCACTAGAGCAGGTTGCTCAGTGCCTCATCCAGTCTGGCCTTTAAACACCTCTAGGGACTGAGGGGGCATCCACAACCTCTCTGGGCAACCTCTTCCAGTGTCTCACCTCCCTGTCTCTTTTTGTTTGGTTGGGTTTTTTTGCCTTTTTTTTTTTTAATTTAGTGATGTTTAGAAACATGAAAATAAGGGGCAAGCAATGGTACCTCCTGTCTGTGTTGAATAGCACAGTACTGACGTCTTCTGTCACCTAGCAATTGAGGAGCTTCTTAATCAGTAGAAGGGCAAGTTCATACAAAGAGGTCTCAGATTTATAGCTAGATATGTTTATTATAAGTATCAGTTGCAAAATGTGTAGCTTATTATGAGCTTTAAATTCTCGCTCAATTGGTCCTCAAGAATGTAAATCTTGGGAAAGTAACATTTTCCTCCCATGAGGAATACTCAAAATGTGGGCTGGCTTTTTAATTGTGATTAGTTCTTAATTTTTGAATTTTAAATCTCCACAAGCAATTATTCTGACTTGTTTTTTTTCTCTTTTTTGGATGCACTCCATTTCTCTTATTACAGTCTGACCGACCATCCTTTCCCAGCTCAGGAATCGACCATCCCATTTCTCCTCTATACGCCTTCCAGAATTTTGTGGAACCAGCACATAACAAAAATGTCAGTGTCCAGTACTTTCTTTTCTGTTTGGTTAAAAAAAAAAAGAGATAGCATAAAAAAGTTTTATCTTTTGAATATTTCTCACAATGCATTAATATTTACTGTATATCCTACTCTTAAATCCCCTGTCCTGAGTGTTGTCATCATTAGTGACAGCTAATGCTGGGCTTTAGGCTGCTTTTTCTTGCAGCTTTTCTGTACTAAGTGAAGTCCCAGCTGGAGCAACATTAATCCCCAGGAGCTCTCATTTCTGCAGGTTCAGTTTCACATGCAGCTTCCTAAAGTGAATGGCTCTTCAGAAGGTCAGGCAGCGACTGCAACCAGCCATCCGGCAAATAAGGAGAAGTAAGTGGCAGCTGCTGCATTTTGTATGTGTTTTGGTGGGTTTTTTGTTTGTTTGGTTTTTTTTTTAAATCTAGTCATTTGCCTTCTCTGTGTGTGTTTGGAGCTAAGCGGGACAGTTCCAGTTCCAAGACCTGCTTTTCTCCATCTTGTTGATGAATTTTGAATTGTGGCAGATCTAATTGGTAACCACACATGGATTGTGGGTAATGAATGAAGAGCTGTGCTTTCAGGAGTGTGTCCAAAGGAACACAAGCTCGTTGTCCCTTCTGGAGACAAACCTAAAGCTGTCAGGTGATGGATCAATCAAAAACTAATTCTAGACTGTTTTTAACTAACTTGGCTTTAGGTCATCTTTGAATTATTAAGCTCATAGGAATGCAGAAGTTTGGACTTTTCTACATGAGCCTGTATCCACACTTGGTGTTAATGCAATGGTAACTTGCAGCATGTTTATTTTTTAATTAGCCTTTTTCTTTCTCTAGCTGTGAGAATTTGGGGCTGGATCCAAAGTATTTAAAGAAAAAAGATGACAGCATTCCCTTACGAGGGCTTAGTCAAAATACAGTCAATTCAGGTATGTATGGAAAGAGTAAAACAAGACCTTACATGAAGTGTGCCTAACGCAATAGTTGCAATTCTAAAAGTATCTTATTCCTGCTGTTCTGCAGAGTGTCTGAAACCCTACTTAGGAGCAAAAGCCCAGCCATCACCAAAAGCTGCAGTAACACCAGCCTCAGCTTATTTTCCTGGATAGCAGACATGGCTCTTAATTTACAAGTCTTCTTTTAACCATCTGTGTGACTTCTGGATGTCCTGTAATAATATATTAGAGAAGTATTACTGGGAACTGGGATCTTAGAGGTTTTAATATGTTTTCCCTGAGAAAGATGCCTTGACCAAGTGGGATGAATTTTCAGGATACTTGAGGTTTAAGGAGAGTTCTCTCAGCACAGAGGAAACTTCTCTTCCTAAAAACCCAGTAAAATGCAATGACATTTAGTTACAGGAATTGACAAGTGTGTCTCTATCACAACCAAAATCTGCACTGTGGAAACATTCCTCTTCAAGTACTTTTTCTTGGTGGTGCAAAGTGATGAACAGTGATGCTGTTAATGTCACTGATGGTCAACCCTCATTGGTAGCACACGACTGCCTCACTAATAATCCTCCCTTCCAAGTCCGATTTTAAAGCTTGCTTATTTTTGGAACCAATTTATTTAAATTACACTTACAAATATACATAAATACTTTCAAACTTATTTAATATTCAAGATGCTAGATTTAGTTCATGGGAGGAATAAGGTTCTAATTTAATCTCTCAGTATTACACTTGGGAGGCCACCATACATAAAAACCATTTTAAGGTGAAATATCCAGACAGTTAACTATTAAAAGTATCACAACATCCAAAAGCTTCATTTTTTCAGAGAGAAATGTAAGATGCTGTGATTCACATTTAAAAGGAAGATCATTCTGATGCCTGTGCTCAGATGCTGCAATGGTGGATCCACTGCATTCAATGCCTCCTTTTACGTGATGTCTCCCTAAAGAATGAGTGTGAAGATATTTAACTTTTTTTTAATGACTTCAGACTTTGTTAATGGCATTTTGTACCCTTCACCTTCAATAACTATTTCAGCGGTTTGCTTTGCAGTGCAAAATGTGTGTCACCTTTTTATAAACCTGGACCCTGTTCATGTACATTCACTTGTTTTGCCATGTGTAAGTTTCACTGGAAATATTAAATTATTTTCATAAAAACTCTACTTAACCAGTGATATTTTAAGAGAACTAAACCAACATTTCCTCTGTACTGAAATGCCAAGCTGAGCTAAGTGCCAGACTGATAATGTTTTAGTTAGCTTTTTTTGGAGTTTTCTTCTCAGCCTGTTCTTTTGCTTCTGTTTCTAGCTAAGATTTATTTGGCATAAATTTAAGTAAACTTGGATTTTTTTTATCTAGAATTTTTAGAAGCTGCTCTCCAAGGGGAAGCTGGTTCCCTTTCTCATCTTCTCATCCTAGTCCAATCTGAAATGAAACACAGGTAGGAGACTCAGGAAGCCCCAGGCCACTACAGCCCAGGGTAGGCAGAAGCTTCAATTAAGGTTTTAAAACACATGAACAATGATTTTAAAATTCATTAAAATATTAAACTTTATTAACAGTATATTTACATTTTTTTTTTTTACTGCTCTTGGTCAACCATGTTGAATGTTCAAAGGTAAAAAAAGCATTAAGCAATAACCACAAGATGAAAATGTTTTAAACCTATATAATACTTTATACACAAATTTATACAAAGGAACACTTAAATAATACAACTGGACACAAAAATATACACTTTCAGAGAAATTCACATCAGTAATTGTATAAAGCTCTCTTCAGTACTAAGGGTCCTCAAAATGTAGGACTAAAACATTAGCTCTTTAATGTAAAAGGGTTACTGTGCCCCTCCTCAAAGGCCGGGGTGAAGGCTCTCAGCTTATTTCTGTCTGTGGATTCAAGTTTCGGAGGTCCTTTAGGATTCTGCAAATACCCGCAGTCTAGTGGTATAATAAATGGTACAGAGAAAGCAGAGTTCCAGAGCCAGGATTAAAACTGCAGGCTCAAAAAACCCACTTTGTGTTTAAACAAATGTCTGATCCTACCGTTTATTCAAAAAATAGAAAGAGTAAATGCACTTACATAAAAAATAACTTTCACTGTTCAGCAAGCGTGCTCAGGTGATTTTTTATATTGCTACAAAATTAAAAAAAAACAAAACAAAAAACCAAACCCACCATATAACTTTTAAAATAAGGGATACCAATTCACCTTCTCCCTTCTTGAGTACATTTACATTAAGGCTTTGAATTATCTGACCCAGATTTTCTGCTGCTGCATTGTGTGGGTCACAGAGGCTGCCAGTGTCTCTCTGGAGGCAGCAGGGCTGGAGTTAAAGCTCACCACCTTAAGGAAACAGAAGGACTCATGCTCATGCCTTGACACCGTTCCTTTTTGTCTCTGAACTAGAATGGAAACTTTAGTTATCACTGTTTTATGGCAAGAGACAAGCGTGTAACTGAATAATTTGCTTTTAAAAAAAAACAATGGCAAAGTCTTTGGAGAAACATCCTTTTTTCTTTGTTAAGTTCCTACAAACTTCATGCAGATGGCCACTTCTTAAGATTACCTTAAGAAATGGCATTTTTTACACAACCGGAATGTGTGTTTCCCAAACTGCTGCTGGAAAAAAAAAAACCAAAAGTCTTAAAAGATGTTCCTGGAATTTTGTCATACGTTTGTGTCTTGCAATAGGGGTTCTTTAGCTTCACCAGGAACTTGTGGGCTGTGGGCATGGCCATGGCTGCCACAGTGCTTCTTCCAGCTGCTGGAGCGAACATTTAGGTTGGTGTGTTCAGGAATAAACAAGGCAACAAGCAGAGCCAACAGCACAGAGCATGCTCCAAACAAGAATGGGGGACCAGGAATTATAGAATTCTGAAAAAAAACCAGTAGCAACACAAAATATTAATGAACCTTTAGGCAGATCTTAACAGACTCAGATCACTAATTACACACACAAGGGCTTTTTCTTGCGACAGGAGGCAGTACAGTATTTGTCCTCATGAGGAGGCAGTGCTACATCCCAAGACTGAGGGAGCAAGTGGGTGTTAAGGCAGGTTGCCAGGCATTGCTATCTCATGCAAGTTCTTGCTTCTGAGTTTCATAGAATCATAGGATGGTTTGGGTTGAAGGAATCTTAAACAACATCTAGTTCCAATCCCCCTGCCATGGGCAGGGACACCTCTCACTACACCAGATTGCTCAATGTCTCATCCAGCCTGGCCTTAAACACCTCCAGGGATTGAAGGACATTCACAACCTCTTCAAGTGTGATTTCCTTTGCAAGAGTGATTTTGGAGCCTCCTTTGACTTCTAGTGTGACAAAAAATAATATAGCACCACACTGACAAGTGGGTGGACACATGGTTCCCACCCAATGTCTTTTGTTTTGGAAGGTGTGAGCAGCAGCACATACCTGCTGTAGCTGGTACTGTGTGACCATGCTGGTTCCTGATGATGATTCAGGCATGGGGAGCTCATTCAGTTCAACATGGAATATATAGAATATAAAACCATAAAGTGCTGGTCCCAAACCATTACACAGTCCTCGGATTCCTGTGATCATCCCTTGAACCACACCTGGGAAAACAGATCATCAGCTTTGCTTATACATACAGTTCTTATTAGAAGTATTTTTAATAGATTGTGAACAGTCACTAAGACTTCAGCCACTTCAGGGTGCTGCAAGCAGGGAAGCTTCTCTAACCAGTGTTGAACAAACAAGGGGTGCAAAACCCCACTGTTACAGTACAGCCAAGGCTTTGCTTCCATCTTCCTGAGGCAGGGTGAGTTTTGTTTCACAATCATCTAGGTTGGAAGGGACTTTTCAGATCATGGAGTCAACCATCAGCCCAACGTTGCCAAGCTTCATACCGGGACAGGGACTTGAACCCTTCACCCTCACATTAGGAGTCTGATGCTCTCCCAGCTGAGTTCCACACCCAGGTCACAGCCAGCCAAACTGCACCATGTAAACTTTTTTCAAAAGTGAGGAAAATAAACAGCACCTTAAGTTTGCTAAATACTTTGCTGCTCTTTGAGAAATGCTGAATATATCCACCTGTGCCAGAAGAAGCTCCCAGGTGTGGATTGCAGCTCACAAGAAACTCAGCCTTTAACTGTAGGGAGGGATGGACAGGGGCTGCCCTGTGCCAAGCTGCTAGCTCTGCACTGCTCTCTGCCGGCAAGTCAAAGGACTGGGGTGAAACCTACCCTGCTGGTCAGCGTCGGCCGTTCTGGAAACCAGTGCACTCACAGCTGGGAAAGTTATACTGGACATGGCTGCCACAGCACCAGCTGCCCACATCATCCTGCAAAAAAACAGGTTCCAAGTGACTGCTCCACAGGGATGGTGCTCTGCACACGTATTTATAGAATGCATTGAGTTGGAAGGGACCTTCAAAGGCCATCTAGTCCAATCTGCCTGTAGTGACTGGGACATCCTGCGTAGACCAGGTTACTCAAAGAGCCTCAGGCAAGCCTGGCTTTGAATGCCTCCAGGGATGGAGCCTCCACCATCTCTCTGGGCAACCTGTTCCAGTGCCTCACACCCTCATGGTGATGTTACTTAGGTTATTTTAGCAGATTTGTAAGTGCTTCTTTAGATCCATCATTTTGGCAGTGCCTTTGCTCTCTTCAAAGGAAAAGTGTTTTCAAATAGGTGGTACAAAAGCTACTTTCAAACTCAACAAAACACTGAAAACGATGCAATTCTTCTGGATGCTTATTTTCCCTACTGGTTTTGCTAGTTATCTGAAATATGGGACTATTTGGTGACTTGGAACCATCACAAGAGTAACACTATTTCTTATGAGTCATTTGACTGAAAACAGCAATCTGGTCCAGCAGGTTTCAATTCTAGGACTTGGAGACTCCCATTTGTTTGGTTTTTTTTAACATGTATATGGTAACTTCTTCCATCCTCTCAATGCAGTAGCTACTAAAAATTTTAGCAGATATTAAAAACAGAACAATAAAAAGATAAATAAAAAGATAAAACATTAAAATAACCAAATGAAACCACACTTCTACTACTGTTTAAAAACCAAAGATATGCATATAGTATTTATGTGTATGTACTTCTTCACACACACCTCAGTGCCTCAGATAAAGGATAAAATACAGACACATACCCTCTAATTCTCATAGGAAAGCAAAATTTCCATACCATGGCTCTGAGCCAAAGCCGTACCACGCAAGCTGCAGGATCTGAAATCCCAGCCCCAGTAGGATGGTGTTTTTATTTCCAATGGATCGCATCAGCAAACTCAAAACTATTGTCTGTCAGAGAGAGGACAATAGTGGGTGGAAAAGAGAAAGCATCAAAGAAAAATAACTTTTTATTCTAAAGGTTAAAAAAATGCAGTTAAATTAATTAAGCCACGAGAACCATAAAAAAATTTTATTGTGTTAAATTCATGCAAAGAAATTTTAGAAAGCCATGTAAAATTCCCCAAAAGCCATATAAAATCATCCTTTAGAATTTGTTCCTGTTTAAGTCTTGATGGGTAACAAGCAACAAAAACCCTGAGCTGAGTGAGGAGCTGCAGGGCTCTCAGGTAGTAATCAGTAGTGGTTATAAGTGGGAACTTTCATGCTATTTCTGCCTCAATTTTGTTTTCCAAATCATGGAATGGTTTGGATTGGAAGGGACCTTAAAGATGAGCAGGGACACCTCCCACTACACCAGGTTGCTCAGTGCCTCATCCAGCCTGGCCTTAAACACCTCCAGGGAGGGAGCATCCACAAAATCTCTGGGTAACCTCTTCCAGTGTCTCACCACCCTCACAGTGAAGAACTTCTTCCTTATCTCTAGCCTAAATCTCCCCTCTTCCAATTTTCATTTACTCCTAGTCCTGCCATCCTGGACACTATTAAGAGTCCTATCCCAGCTTTTCTGAGGGCTCCCTTCAGGTGTTGAGAGCTTCTATGAGGTCCCCCCCTCAGTATATGCCAAATATTGAGGAACCTCCACCAAAAACGTAGCCGTTGTTTAGCAAGTAACAGGAACACACTGTCAGCCCTTCTTTGCTGTGCCAGGCTTTACTTTTCTTGACAATGCACTGCAGTTATTAATTAACTACACCCTGCTGGAAAGTTGTTTTTTCACCTCAGTTAAGGTGTTAAAAAAAAAAGCAGCTACAGAAGGGGCTCTCTATTTCCAGAAGCACAGTGTTACTTCTCCCCAGAGTTAGTTCTGCCCAAGTTCCCCAAGCAGTGACTCACCTGTGCAATGATAGAAAGAATCCCAAGGACCGCTATAAATGCTGCAACACTTTCGGATGAAAATCCCATTATCTGTATTAAAAAACCCCAAAACAATGTGATTATTAACTATAAACTGTGTTATCACTATGTCAGAAACATGAGTGGAGGAACAGAGAATGCAGAAGACCAGTATAATTCAACTCTAACTCAAGGAAAAATGCAGGTTTTGTTTTTTTAAATAAATCAAGCAACTATGCAAACCCAAAGGGGCATAAATAGAAAGTAAGTAAATAGTTCCCTCAAAAACTTAGAATACCCCAAACCAGTGTAACCTTGTAGTCCAGAAGAATGCAAAAAATATGAAGTATGAGAAATCTGTAACTCATTCATCTCTATCTCTCTAAAAAGAAAAGCAGAACCTCAAAGGACTTAGGTCACCTGCTATCAGTTTTAAGTGACACTTGTTAGCTGTACTTTGTGTTAATTCAGCAATAATGAGAAATTTCCTGGAAGTTTACTTTTGTCCATATTAAAATGTTAAATTACCTGTCTGAGGTATAGGAAGAAGCTGGAATATTGACCTGCCTCTGGGAGGTAGGAGAGAAAGACTGTTATGCAGATTAGCAGCACAATTGAGTCCTGGCCAACCTTCTTCAGTGACTGTGGCAAGAAAAAAGTGATGTAAAACATTCAGCAGGAACACATCTGGTAACAAAGCTGTTACGGGGTACCCCAAAGCATTCCCTGTATTTTTAGCATTATCACTGGGAAAAAATGACAGAGCTGAAAAAAATATGGGCTTTGTTTTTTAAGCCTGAAACATAGTATATTTCAGTCTCTTCATCTGACATTTACAAGTACCAAAATATGCCACATTTAAATATCTTACAGCAAAAGGGTCAGCCTGTTCCCATGAAATGGGAGCTCCCCAGGATGCTGGCCTCATCTTCTCTGGCAGTGACTCTGGTACAGCAACAAGAATGAAACAAATGTCCAACAAGGCAATTGCTGTAGCCAGGACCACAACCAAGCTGTCCCCATAGACTCGACCAAGGTAGGCACCAATAGCAGGGCTGGTGACTAAACTTGCCGCAAAAGTTGCTGAAACCTAGAACAAAGAGCAATCAGTAAGATTTTCAGTGACAGAAGTCAATACTGTTACTTCTCATTTTCAGAAGCCTGACCATTTTAATTAGGTAGTGGTTAAAAGAAACCTCTTCACTATCTGGGAGCAGCTCTTTATTTCAGACAGGCCAAAACTGAGCAGCAACACAAGGCTCACATCACTCTGGCATGTACTGACATAATTAGGTTTAATTGACTGTCTGCTGATGTCTTTGGGAAATTATCAGCTGCATTCTGTCTTTGTATTAGTGAAATATGAATGCCTGCTACCTAAACAACTCATATGTATCAAGGGCTTATTGAATTTAATATAAGGATTAATCCCACTTCGTACAATGGTCTTTGGCCAGCGGTTCTCAGTTAACCAGTTGGCCTTGGTGAGGAAAACGGTAACTTTAAAACTCAAGGAACTTTCTCAAGAGATCTCAATCCCTGATGCAGAAAAAAACTGTTTAGTTATAGATCCATTGCCCTTGGTTCTCTGGGCTGAATATGATAATGGATGATGCCACTTGAAGCAACAAACAATTCTGCTGATCCATAATGCCTGAGGGACCAGAGGAGGCCGTGAAGATGATGAGAGGGCTGGAGCACCTCCCTTCTGAGGACAGGCTGAAGGATTTGGGATTGTTCAACCTGAAGAAGGCTCAGGGGGCACCTCAGAGTAGCTCCTCAATACCTGAAGCGGGCTACAGAAAGGCTGGGGTAGGACCTTTAAATAGGGTCCAGGATGTCAGGACTAGGAATAATGGACGTAAATTGGAAGAGATTTAGGCTGGAGATAAGAAATTCTTTCCTCTAACGGTTGTGAGACACTGAAACAGGTTGCCCAAAGAGGTTGTGGATGCCCCCTCAATCCCTGGAACCCAGCAACACTGCTTCTGAAGCATGGTAATGTGACTGGGGACATGAACAGAAGTAGTTAAGACATCATACAATGGCAGCTCCAAAATTCTCCCAGAACAAAAGGCTGGTCTTCTGAAAAGATGACACGGTAGTACTGGTGTGCAAAACAGTGGAAGAATATCTAAAGCCTCAAATTACATCATTAACACCAATAATAACCATTAAGACAGACATGAGAACCAGCTTTGAACACGGTCATATTTTGTATCAGCAGAAGAATATTCAAGAGATGAAGGACTGGATGACAAGAACAATTAACAGAAAAGCCTTTCTCCAAACTAGAATCAATTTGCCAGACAAGAAACACAAATAAAATCTTGAAAAGCTTGATGTACTGAACAGCACAGGAAAGGAGTCAAGAGATACCTACCAAACCATAGGCCATACTTCTTTCATGTTCTTGGGTTATGTCTGCTACATATGCAAAAACCACAGAAAATGTCACTGCAAACACTCCAGAGACAGAGATAACAGCAAAGTACCACCTAGGAATATTAAGAAAATTAGAATAGGTAAATAGAGGCAAGTGTCTATTTACAGTCCAACTACAGCTTAACAGTAACTCATCTTTCAGCCAAATTTTCCTGACAAATAATAAGATGAACTTGGATAAAGGCAACATGAATGGGTCTCAGTAAGATTGTGTAAGTCCTCCTTAGTGCATAAAGTACAAATATAAGCACCATAATTTTGTAACATCTGCAAAAATCTGCTTTATATAGTTTTGTAAATGTAGGAGTCACATAACTAATTGAAAATACCTACTGGAGCCACAAGTTCCGAGTAAAATATTCTCAAATTTTTACACCACGTGTCATTTGGGATTAGTCAACTACCTTTTGATTTGCTGAACTCAAACAGCACAGACTAAGTACCTCCAGGAAACAAGGTGTTAAACAAACTTTGCCTGTGACCCATAGCAAATTAGGAACTTCAGAATCTGGTCTTGAGAGCTCTCGACATTAGCCTTATCTCTACTGCTACAGACACTAGCACTTAACCTTTGAAACATAAAACTACTCTAAGAAACAAGCTACTTCCCAGAAAAGGGATTAAGAATCCATGAACAATCTGTGCAATGTGACAGAAAACTGAAAAGGCTGAGGGAGCTCCCAGAAGGACAGGCTCTGCCCTGTGCCAGTGCCTCTTTGTTAACCAGGAACAGCATGGAAATCCAATAGTGCTGAGAGCTCTATCTTAGGCACTGCCACTTATGAGCCCACTAACCTCCACATAGCCCCAGAGCTGGTGAATTTTAAAACCTGAGAAAGGAAAATATAAAACTGCAGCAACATTTCAGGTTACAGATGGTTACTTCATGCACAAGCTAGCATCAGGCAAGGTTTTCTTTGTACACAGTGGGTTGGGATTTGAGTAACATGGCTCCAGAAGAGAACTGAGGAGTTTAGCAGGGACTACAGCACACAGCTCTGAACTTGTGGCTCTCAAAATTCTCACTAAGGCATTTGAGCCTCATGGCAGCTACTTCAGTGTGACACTGATCTGCCAACTTGGCACCGAATACAAAAGCCTCAACCAGCCCTGAAGCACAAGCAGTATTTTACCCACAGTGCTACAAACGTAAGTGTTGTACAATCATTAACAAGAAACAGCAAACCTGGTGTTAAAAAAAGAAAAACGTACTAACCAAGGGCTGATCTTCATTAGTGGTATTGGAGCACAGGTGAAAAACACTGTTAGCAGCAAGAAGGACTTCCGCCCCCACACATCAGACAGGGCACCTATGAGAGGGGCACTGAGGAATGATAATAAGCCCTAAATGAAACAAAACATTTCAAGTTAGAACAAAGTGGTCAGAACTGTGACAGCTGGGCTGGGCTCTGTTTTATCAAAGTGAGTAACTACAGTGCAATCCATCTACAGTGATATGCTCAAGTGTTACCATCGTCTATCCCATAAAATGTGTGATTTATTACCTCAGAGCTACACAAAATCCAAAATGCAGATGGATCTGGTAACACTGGCAGTGTTATAAGCAGTATTTTATAGCTTTGTATATTTAGGATTCACATAACTAAATAACTGAAAATACCGACTGCCACGAGTTCCAAGTAAAATATTCTCAAATTTTAACACCATGGGTGTCATTTGGGATTAGTCAACTACCTTTTGATTTGCTGAACTCAAACAGCACCTAGAGACTAAGCAACATGTTACTAAATGTAAAATGATGCATGTTTGCCTTTCTGGCAATGATTTATTCCTCTGTTTTATTTATGCCATGAAAGCTATACTGCAAATGTCTCTCAATTGGCTGCCATTTGCATATTCCTCCCACTATTCACTTGAAATTGTACTTGTGATTAACTTCTGGCATCTTACCTTTACTCCTTGAATTAGACCATTCATTAGAAATGTATGTTTTGGGAAGGTTTCACGCAAAACCTAGGAAAGAAAAACAAGCATTGTCATTTACATAATATTA
Source organism: Turnix velox (assembly GCA_013400935.1). NCBI lineage: Eukaryota > Metazoa > Chordata > Aves > Charadriiformes > Turnicidae > Turnix > Turnix velox. Next base: position 127,751 of record VZTY01006120.1, read on the forward strand.
ACTATGACTATTGCTCACAATGCACCTAAGTTTTACAATGGTAAACCCACAGTTCTATACTTACATAGAATACCAAGAAATTAAAAGATACACTTCAAATGATCTATTTAATCCTTAGTTCACACAGATGGTACTTTATCTTTACTGGATAGAAGCCTCCATGCTCTCAACACTAAGGGAAGGATTTGTGTCCAACTTCAGTGTCGGAGATCTAAATAGACCTAGTTTAGGTGGAGTTTGCCTGAACATCTTTAAGCCCTTGCTTCCTTTTGATTTGTAAGCATGTGTCACTCTCAAAGATTAAATCAAAATGGAAAGCAATCAGCTACCTCAGAAAATAATTTGCTGCTAATATGCTGGGATGACTGTCTTGTTAATTACAGGGAAGTTCTGATTGATGTAACAGGGTCTGTGCTCCAAAGCTTCCATTTAAAGCACAGCCAGGTCAGCAGAGATTTTTCTACACACACATGCCTGCATAATTTTACAAAATTTCAAGTGGACTTCTGCCCTTATGTTTGTAAGTACCATCTTTCTGTAGCATCTTGAAAGATTATTTCATTATTGTATTACTGGTTTCAAGTCAGGAAATATTTACACGTAAGCCTGAGCATTAGCAGACTTGCTTACAAACAACTTAGGCTGCATATTATACTGCTTCAGTGACATAGTTTTCTATTTTTACATGTAATGAGGAACTTAAAACTTTTCTCTTACACAAAGCAGCTCACTGATATAACGTTTTCATTTAATTCAGAAGATGTTCACTACCTTTGCAGTAACTTCCTCATTTCCCACAGTCACTTACCACCAGAGTGGGTGCTGTCAAAAGTCCCCATGCAAAAAATTCCAAGAAGATCACTATAACAGCGTGGTAGACACTAGGAGACCCTATTCCTTGAGGCTAAAACAAGAGGAAAAAATGCAATTAAAACATCTAACAATCTACCACAGTCATGAGAAATGCATGTGAAGGCTATAAACAGAACGATTAAGAAATGAAACAAGGCTCAAACTAGGAGAACACAGTTAGTCAAGTTAATGAGCAATGAGTGAAATTCCTTTTTTAACTCTTTGCTGCTGACATCCTGAAGTATCTTAATCCTCTGCAGAGCACAAAGTGTGCCCTGATCTAAAATGGAAAAATAAATCACTCACGCAGCCAGCCTGGGAAACAAGGCTGAAAGCTACTACTGAAAGCAGAAACAGACTCTTCTTCAGAGAATTACTTCCCTTTCTTTGAAGAAAATACTAGAGCCCACAGAATGCTGTGTGGAAATCAAATTCCCATAATTTCAAAACATAGTAACATTCACACTTGGCTACCTTAAAGTCTAATTATCTGCTCTACCAAACAGCTTTCTGGTACTTTGTGCCTTACCAGAAGGCACCATGGCTTTGAACAAAACTTGGATAGTCCTAAATCAGGAAAGAAAAAGTGCAATAATGAAGGTCAGAAGTGAATCTCAGGAAGAGTGCTGACAGATCCCTTTCCTGATACTATGACCAGGCCTATCAGCTACAATGTGTTTCAAATGTAGGAAGAGATCTGGGTAAAAGATTGAAAATCAGTAACTTCAAATTCTTCAGTGACCTATCAAAAGCAGAAGCAGCATGGGTGGCACAACCTGCTCTTCTCATACACTCCCTAAATGCTATGCTGTCAAACACCATGACACAAGTCGTCATTTGCAAATTGAGGAAACTAATCTACATTAATTATTTTCATGAGAAGGCAGTATGAATAACTCACATACATTTATTAAACTTAGAAGTGCTGCCTTAAGATCGCCTTTCCCAGCTGTGTGTGAAGAGAGAGAGGCAATGATGTGAAGAGAGACAGCAGTCACCCTGAGCAAACAGGGGCAGACAAAGGCCCCCAAGCTGCTCTGCAGGAAGGCTCAGGAGGATCTACCCATGTTACACACAGGAGGGAGTAAAGATGACATAGCCACACTCTTCTCAGAGGCCTGAGACAAGGGATTTTGCTGAAACCTTGAACAAAACAAATGCCTGTAAACAGGCTGCCAGTGAGGCTGTGGAATCTCCATCCTCCCCAAGCCTCAATGCTTTGCAACCTCAAATACTCCACTCTTAAGTTTCAGTTTGATAATACCAGAGTCTTTCTTTTATCACAAGATTCATGCAAGCCATACCTAGCTTTTCTTCCCAGTTCCCAGTATTTCCAACACAGAAAAAAAAAAAAAAAGCCTTTTCAACAACCTTAGTAAATAAACACAAAACCTACACTAGCCTTTCACCCCTGTAAGGTGAATTTTCAAAAGTGACTACAACAGTATGTAATAGGTATCCTACAGAAGTATTTTAGCACTGTGCCTTTTAAAATTCCAAAGTTCTCTTCAGTAAATACAGATAGATCATACAAACATTTCTGCCATTTTTTCAGCTATTCTCTTACAGAGGCAAGTTAACAGTCTTTAAGTCCAGAAAGTGGCTGGTCATTCTCTTCACTTCCTACATTATTTTCATTTTCTGACCGTAACTCTTATTTTAATTATGGGTTAAAAAATTACCCAGCTCTTCAGAAATGGTTAGAAACAATCCTAGCTGTTTGCCTCAGCCCAATAGAAGAAAATAAGGTTCATTCACATAGTCTGCAGATGCCTGTCTGGTTATTGGCTTGAGACTCCCTCAAGGTAACAGATAGTGAGGCAGAAATCATAGGGTTGAAAGGGGCAGTCAAACGCTATCTAGTCCAGCCCCCTACAGTGACAGGGACATCCTGCACTAGATCAGGCTGCTCAGAGCCTCAGCAAGCCTGGCCTTGAATGTCTCCATGGATGAAGCCTCCACCAGATTTCTGGGCAACCTGTTCCAGTGTCTCACCCTTCAAGCACCCAGGGCCACCAGTACATCCACTCTGTTTACACACAGCAAACACAAGCTCAACAGTGTCTGTGCTACTCTCGTCCCATTGTGGGTTATGTCAGGATCAGATGCACAACCCAAACCAGCAGAATGAAACCAGGGGCTGTTCTGTAAAGCTAAATTATTAGTGATTTTAGAGTCAGGGTGACTGCTGCCCTCTGTCTTGTCATCCATCTGTAAGCAACCAGATCATAGAATCATAGAATACTTTGGGTTGGAAGGGACCTCAAAGATCATCGAGTCCCACCCCCCCTGCCATAGGCAGGGACACCTCCCACTAGATCAGGCTGCTCAGTGCCTTGTCCAGCCTGGTCTTGAACACCTCCAGAGAGGGGGCATCCACAACCTCTCTGGACAACCTGTTCCAGTGCCTCACCACCCTCACTGTAAAGATCAGATGTTTCCATTCCACTCACACAGAAACAAACAGAAGTGATATTTAGATCACTACGGTAAAACTTCCTTGCCTTCTTCTTGTTAATACTTACTTATCACAAGTACTGTGATTTGTTCTTATCTATAAAAAGACAGTAATTGAGTCATAGAATGGTTTGGATTGGAAGGGACCTGAAAGATCATCTTGTTCCAACCAACCTGCCATGGGCAGGGACACCCCCCCAATACACCAGGTTGCTCAGTGCCTCATCCAGCCTGACCTTAAACACCTCTATGGAGAGAGCATCCACAGCCTCTCTGGGAAACCTCTTCCAGTGTCTCACCATCCTCACAGGAAAGAACTTCTTTCTTATCTCCAGCCTAAATCTCCCCTCTTCCTTTTTGCATCCATTATTCCTAGTCCTACCATCACATATCCTACTGAACAGTCCCTACTCCAGCCTTTCTGTAGCCCTCTTCAGAAGCTACTATGAGGTCCCCCTGAGCCTTCTCTTCTCCAGGCTGAACAACCTCAACTCCTTCAGCCTGTCCTCAGAAGGGAGGTGCTCCAGCCCTGTCCTCATCTTCATGGTCTCCTCTGGACCCGCTCCAACAGCGCAATGTCCCTCTTACTTTGAGGGGTCCAGAACCGGACACAGCAACTCCAGTAGTGAAGTCTCATCAGAGCCTAGCAGAGGGGCAAAATCACCTCCCTTGACCCACTGGCCACACTTCTCTTGATGCAGTCCAGGATTGGGTTGGCTTCTGGGCTGCAAGTGCACACTGCCAGCTCATGTTGAGTTTCCAGTCATATTTAGATCATCAGCTCTATGCCTATTTTTAAAGATGGTTATAACTACAAAGTAGCAAAAATACTCCTGAGGTGGATATAAAAGGGAAGGAGATTAATAGGGTGGTGACATTACAGTGCATTAAGATACATTTATGTGCATTCTGCAAGACCTAGGTATCAGTCTAATGTAACCCCCCCATCCCAACATGCACGGCATAGGTGCTGGGTGTTCAGTCTTGTCTTACTCTACAAATGTGCCAGGCTGAGCTTTACAAATGGGCTGCTGTAGTGTCATGTAATCTATGTAATCTAGTCATCTAGACACAGCCATATCATCCTTTACATCTGGAGATAAAAGACATAGTGCCTTTCTGTGAACAACCCAGAATTGAGATGTTCCAAACACAGTAATTGCAGCCATGAGCCAGAGCACACAATATTTATGTCAGGCAAAATTTGTGGCACAAAACAGTGCTGTAAGAATACCCCTTTCTCTAATTATGGAGGATGGGTGTTTAACCAAAACATTCTGTGCTACCAATCATGTGATAAATAGCAACTCAAAGAACACCAACAAAACAACTATCAAAGCAAGAAAAACATCAGACAGGTAAGATCAGAGGCTCCTGGAAAAGTATTAACTCCCTCCCTAGCATTGCTCAGGGGTGTACCTCCTAATTCATTTAATGACTACTTTAAAAATGTATAGTCTTACATAAGATTAATTCAAACTGGTCACAAAGCAAAGGAAAATTAGCAGCAGCACTGAATCAATTTCATTGGCATTCCTGCCTCTCCTTTGGTGAATCTGACAATGCACTCTTGAGTACACATTCCATGACACATTTTTTTTCTGTGATACAGTTACTAAGCAGCAAAGAGAATACTAAAAAATATAACCACACACATATCCAATCTCCTGCATCACCAACAACCTCGCCAAAGGGATCCTGCAGCCAGGGGAGAGGTTTTGGAGAGGCAATGTGAGCTTCTCGGCTTTTGTTTTGTTTTCAGCACACCAGAATCACTGATTAGAAGCGACAATGTATTAAACTGACTAAAGTACTAAATCAAAAAACTTTTTTTCTTGTAACACTGCCTCGTTCAAATGTATATTCTTGCAGGCAAAGAGTCAGTTTTCTTTGACTTCAAGTAGTGCAGAATCACAAAAGGCCAGGGATTGGAAGGGACCTGAAAAAAAAAACATCTGGTCCAATCCCCCTGCCAGAGCAGGAACACCCAGATCAGGTCACACAGGAAGGTGTCCAGGTGGGGTCTGAGCAACTCCAGAGAAGGAGATCCCACAACCTCTCTGGGCAGCCTGTGCCACTCTTCTCTCCCATCACCCTCACAAAGTTTTTTCTTCTATTTCTGTGGAACTTCCTGTGTTCCAGCTTGCACCCATTGCCCCGAGTCCTATCATTGGAGGTCACTGAGAAGAGCCTGGCTCCATCCTCCTGACACTCACCCTTTACATATTTATGGACATGAATGAGATCACCTCTCAGTCTCCTCTTCTCCAAGCTAAAGAGACCCAGCTCCCTCAGCCTTTCCTCAGAAAAGAGATGCTCCAGTCCCTTCATCATCTCAGTGTCTCCGAGCTGGACTCTCTCCAGCAGTTCCCTGTCCTTCAACTGAGGGCCTCAGAACTGGACACAGTATTCCAGATGTGGTCTCACCAGGGCAGAGTAGAGGGGGAGGAAAACTTCTGAATCTACTGACTACACCCCTTCCACTACACCCCAGGATGCCATTTGCCTCCTTGGCCAAAAGAGTACATTGATGGCTCATGGTCATACTGCTGTCTACCAGGACTCCAAGGTCCCTTTCCCCTACACTGCTCTCAGTGTAAACCAATCAGGCTTGAAGCTGTATTACTAGGTCCTTGATTAATACCGGTTTGCCACTAGGAGACATTCAAGATGTGGACCATTTTCATTTCCCTGTTTCCATAATGTCAGATAGCACTTTAGGTAAGCAAAGAAACTAAGGAGACTGAGCACAGGATAATGAAAAGTTTTGGAAAACATTTAAAAAAACAAAAAAGCTTAAGCATAAAGTTTTTGTTGTCATTATAAAGCATACTCTTCTATATCAGACAACACTTAAAACACAAATTCTCAAAATATTCATTTAAAGGCAGAAAATACCATAAACTTGTATTTGTTATCTAATAACAATCTACATACCTTCCCCTAATACCCCATTGTTCCACTGTTCTAAAAACAACTGAAACTCATCCAGAACTCATCCAAGTTTGCATTCTGCTTCTGAAACTGGCGGGAGACACTGAATGCAGTTACTATAATATCCTTTCTCCTCTTTTGGGGGAAAAAAAAAAATAAAATTCAAAGTTGAGAGATAAGGAAAACTTAGAAATACATCGTATATTAAGCAGAGATTACGCCCAAGAGAAATTCTGAAACACCATGCCCCATAAGTAACAACTTTTACCCTTCTTTTATTACTAATTTTAAAATACTTAAAATACTTAGCATTTATAACTCATACATTTCTGTCTTTGCAAAGAGCAGGAAAGACTATCCTGGAAAATATCAACATCCACCACTGGATTTAGTTTTGCTCCTTATCACTAATTAAGACAGTTGGTCACCAGTTCAATGAACAACTATAATGACTCTAACACCTCCCTCCTCTCTATTACTGTCCCCAAAAATCAAACTGGGACCAATCTAATCTGTCAAGACACCACTTTATTTGAAATAATAATACTGTATGTAGAGGAGTACAGATTAAAGCTATGCTATGTTACATGGTGGATAAAGTTATAGGGCAAGGATACACTGGATGTAATGCTCCTTCTCAATTAAAAAAAAAAAAGCTCAAGTATCTCAAACATGTAACAGCTTCCTTTCTTTTTAAAATGTATGTATTTAAGAGGAAGCATGATAGCAGGAGGAAACCGCAAAATACTTCTTCCAGGAAACCTCTATGACAATCCTCTGATGTGAGAGTTTGTCCCAGATGCTGGCCTGCTCCTTTTCAGACCATGTTTAGAGCTTGGGCAGATAACTGCTGTGATGGGGATCCATCCCACACAAGCTGAGAACCACCAGAACTCCATCCTTACCACAAGGGCACTTCCAGCTGCCCTTCATAAAGGCCAACAGCCTGCTGACACCGTCCCAGGTTACGGTGCTGTCATCTGTAACTCCCCAGTATCTTCCTTCACATCTCACTTAAATAATTCTCCCTGCAAAGTCAGGTTTAGCCACGTTACCATATCGTCTCAGGCGACCTGCAGTACCTGTGGTCCAACACCAGAAACGCCACAGTTTTGCACATTTGGTCCCAAACCCTAAAAATCGGCCCACAACGTGAAAGAAGACTTGAGAGGTCGTTACAGCCCTCCAGGTGCGTCTGGGCCGGCTGGTCAAAGAATCATACAATAGTCTGGGTTGGAAGGGAGTCCCTCCCCCCCTGCCATAGGCAGGGACATCTCCCTCTACACCAGGCTGCTCAATGCCTTGTCCAGCCTGGACTTAAAACACCTCCAGAAAAGGGGCATCCACAACCTCTCTAAGCAACCTCTTCTAGTGTTTCACTACACTCACCATAAAGAACTTTCTTATATCTAACCTGATCGAAAAGAACTGGCCCCGCACACCGTAACCAGAGTCCAGGGGCCGCAGCCACCCACAGCACAGAAGCGAACAGGAACCGGTACGTCCGCCCGCACGCCGCCAGCCTGTGAGCCAGCCGAACCCCACCGCACCTGCCCGTCTGCTGCTGCCCCCCGTCAACCGGGAGCTCCGC
>VZTY01006120.1:136608-157820 GCA_013400935.1 Turnix velox
GAGACACAGGATGAAGGGCAGTGGTTTGAAACTAGAGCAAGGCAGGGTTACATGAGACATGACGAAGAAGTTCTTCTCCATGAGAGTGGTGAGACAGTGGAACAGATTTTCCAGAGAGGCTGTGGAGGCCCCCTCAGTCCCTGGAAGTGTTTAAGGCCAGGCTGGATGAGGCATTGAGCAGCCTGATCTAGTGGAAGGTGTCCCTGCCCATGGCCAGAGTGTTGGAACATGATGATCTTTAAGGTCCCTTCCAACCCAAACCATTCTATGATTCTATCAGTGGCTGTTGTCCTGAACTTCAACCCAGATGTACAGCCTGTACTCCAGCCCCTTAAAGCAGGGGTACCACAACAGTAATGAAATAGGGTATATGTGAGGATACAGAGAGCAGAGCTGTTGGGCTCTGCTAGTGAGGACTGACCTTTGGAGAAAGGTAGGACAGTACTTTTCAGAATGAAGCTGTGGGAGCAGCAAACTGTGTTTGGAACAAGATCTGACAGAAACAAGGAGGAGTACACCTGGTATTTTTGCAGACAGTAGGGATGTTTAGTCAGTAGGGCCTAGGATGGAAAATTACTGCTTGCTAATGTGCTGCCATAAAATCCATGCTGTAGCTCAATGAAGGGGCTGATGCTTTTTACCATCATGAGGTGCCAGTCGTGTGTCCACCATCAAATGGTACCCAAACAGCGACCTCAGAGTCTGTGCCTTAGTGTGCTCCAAGTGCAGCTCTGGATGAGAGCCTGATTATGTCACCATCAGGTGTAAATCACTCACCACATAAGAACCTGTGAGCATAAGTTAAACTATTAGCCTGAAAACCAAGCCCTCTCTAATCATAATGCAGCTTTAAAGGAATTTGCAATTTCCTGAGGCACTTCCCTACTGAGGCAAATGGATCTACTCCAGTGTCAGAATGAGACAATAACAAGTAGATCATGACACAAAGCATGTATCTACCAGTGTGCCCACAGGAACAAAAGGATCTTTGCAGCTGTGGCCATTATTGGTCATTTTTTACAAGTCTTAATACATTAAGCCAAGTATGTGACAGTTGGACTCATAGAAAGGTTTGGGTTGGAAAGGACCTTAAAGATAATCTAGTTCCAACTTCCCTGCCATGGGCAAGGACACCTTCCACTAGACCAGGTTGCTCAATGCCTCATCCAGCCTGGCCTTAAACACCTCCAGAGAGGAGGCATCCATAGCCTCTCTGGGCAGCCTGTTCCAGCAGAATGAAAATGGACAGGGTATTTGCCATTTCCCCAAGGAAAACTGTTGATTCTAAAGCACAGACAGATGTTAAGACTCCCACAGGTTGCTTTTAGTGCTTGAAGAGCACTGTCCCCTGAATCTCAGTACTTTGTACCAGCTATGCTCGTTTAGTTAGCTGAGGAATAATTTGTGTCTAAACATTTGGCCTAAAAAATTTCAGTTTACATTATGCTGCACATGGTCACTACGATAACAGTGGAACTGATAAAAGAAACTGAAAATTTCTGGTGCATAGCTGATGAAATGACCTGATTTTATTTTATGTCTGTCTATATCTCAGGAAAGGTCAGGGAAACTTACAGTCCACCATCAATGTGTTTGTGAACTCTGTTCATGTCTTTGATAATGTGAATTACAGCTACTCCTCAGCTACTAAATTGTAACATGAACCAATGACTGTGTTGTAGTCCTGAGGGTTTACTTGAAGTACATTCTCCTGCTACTGAAATGAAATTTTTAAAATGGAGGAGGGGAACCTACTAAATCACCAGCTGCCTCCTGGTAACTTGCAGTGAAACTCTCTACAAAGCATTACAGTTTCACAATCATACACATAATGTAAGATGGTACTTGAGACCCACCTCCAGTCCAGAAACTGCAGTTCTGAACAAGATAAGGGTTTTCGGACCTTAAGAGTGCAGAGACAGACTATCAGAACACAATGCAAAATAAGTCATAATACAATGGTCAAAAAGAAGTATATCTCAGTCAAAACTAAATTTATGGCAAAACTAAGTAATCATAGAATCATAGAATGGTTTGCATAGGAAGGGACCCTAAAGATAATCTAGTTCCAATTTCCCCTGCCATGGGCAGGGATACCTCCCACTACACCAGGTTGCTCAGTGCCTCATCCAGCCTGGCCTTAAACACCTCCAGGGATTGAGGGGGCATCCACAGCCTCTCTGGGCAACCTCTTCCAGTGTCTCACCACCCTCACAGCAAAGAACTTCTTTCTAATCTCCAGCCTAAATCTCCCCTCTTCCAGTCTGCATCCATTACCCCTAGTCCTGCTCCCCTTGACCCTATTAAAAAGTCCTACCCCATGCTTTCTGTAGCCCACTTCAGGTATTGACAAGCTACTCTGAGGTGCCCCTTGTGTAAGTAAGCTCTATTTTAAAAGATACCATTAGGAAACATCTTACAACAGCCTTCTGGAGTTAGCAGAAAATTAAGGCCAAAATTATATTCTGAAATAACAAATGTTAATTAAAACATCACTTTATTTCTGTTACAATATACGTCTCCATTTGCAAAGCAATCAAACAATTTCATTTTATATTCTTAATAAAGCTGGCACTTAATTTTAACTCTAGTGACGTTACCTACACATACAGAAGGAAAAAAATGCAGTATTTTATCCCAATATGTATTTCAAAAAGACTATATTGGGACCTGGATAAAATGCATTCCATGGTTTATCAGTGTTAAATTGAAAAAAAAACCCCTTGTTTCCAAACTCAATATATTAGAATTGGATCTAGCATCTTCACACACAAATTCAACAACATATAAAAAAACCCTAAAACAACCTTAAAAATTTTGCTACGATGTTTGACTATATGACTTCTATTTGGTCTCATATATTTAAAATTTAAATGTACTGTCAACAGAGATGAACTTTTTAAAATCTTAAAGTATTTCTCATGGAAGCAAAAATAAACACGTGCTTCATATATAAGCAATTTTTACTGAGTTACAAATTGCTAATGAAATTAATAAGGCTAATTACAGCCACAAGGATGGATGATGGGGTGTTGTTGAATTATTAAAAATGTTCTCTCTACTCTTAGATGCGAATGTGCTGCAGAGATTCAAGAATGAACACTAACAACACCTCAGGACAGATATATTTTTTGCTTATAAATTATCTTATCAGGAAGTAATTAACTGTAGAAAGTTATAAATTCAAATGAACAGAAATTTGCATTCAGAGTAACCAACCATAGCAGAACACACCATCTAATTAACCCCACTATCCCAATGTTTTTCCAGTAAAAATATCTTCATTCTAGTTACTTAAAAACATGTTATGAGCTTACCTGGAAAGAGAATCCTTAGTAACTTCTGTGGAAAATAATGAGAATTAAAAATGAGCAGAATAATGAAAACAATGGGAAGGAAACATTTCTAGGACAGTCTTGCAATTACCAAACATCTCAGCTAATTATATACTCCCATATATATGTTGTAATACCTTCTTATAAACTTTATAGTAAATACACAAAAATCCCTCAATGTTTTTCAATATCTCATTCTTACAAAACATAGATTTCAAAAAAGAAAACAATTAATAAACTTCCTCGTTCACAATACCCAAAAAGAAACGTTGTTAGCAGGAGGAAAATGAGCAACAGGTTCAAATTTGGATAATTCTGATTGCTTAAATACAACAGAACATGCATAGCTGATAAAGACGTATAAAAATATAAAAGCTACTTACAGTCAAACCCAGAAGAAATGCAATGTTTCATTTATCAATTTTAAAAGAATATAACAAAATTCATTACAGTCTTCTGCATTACAGCCATAAAAATAAATTAGGGACACAGAGCAATTATGTACCTCTAAAAATACATGGAAATAGTATATAATTAGCTGAAAAACAAGTATATGTTACCAAAATCTTTTTTTTTTTTAAGGAAAAAGAAACCAATAATTTCTTAAAAGTCACAGTAAAAAAGCCCCAAGATTTTTTATCATGTAGAAGCTGGATCTAGAAAATCAATCTTCCCATCAGGAAAGGAAACAAAAAAGGAACTTTTCTTACAGTCTTTCAGGTTACAAAGAACTATAAAATTCTTTGAATTTTTTGAGAAAAAATATTATCGGGCACTTGGGAGTAGCACAGAAAGACAATGTTTAAAGAAAAGTTTACAGTATACTCAAGATTTTTCACCACTGAACTTCAGATTCTTTAAGGATATTTCTACATTTTTAGTTATTTGGTCATTTGTCATGTGTCCCAGAGAGTCTCAAATAAAACTACTGAATCACAGAATATGAGGAATTGGAAAGGACCTCAAAAAATCATCTAATCTAATCTCACTTCCAGAGCAGGAACACCTAGAAATACCTAAATATTCAATAAATACTAGTGTTTCCATCATGCAAGTCTTAAAAAATAAATTAAATCATGTTAATTCTAGTAATTGCAAAGAAACACCTAGCTATAACTTTTAAAATACTTTAATAAAATTCTTCTAACTGTAGATTAGCTTCCTAAATATACAACTAAATTAACAAATCATAGAATGGTTTGGATTTGGAAGGGACTTTAAGGATCATCGCGTTCCAACCCCACTGCCATGGGCAGGGACACCTCCCACTAGACCAGGCTGCTCAGTGCCTCATCCAGCCTGACCTGAAACACCTTAAGGCATCCCCAGCCTCTCTGGACACCCTCTTCCAGTGGTCAGGACAGTAGTTCATGAAGACAGGGATTTTTTTTGAAATTTGGGCTCCTAGAGGTGGCTTTCAGGGCAAGCTCAAACCGCACGCACCATCCACTACTTCCTGGCATTCCATGCTCGGTCTGCTTCTTTGGCTAATGAGTTACAGACGTAAATTAGTTTTTTTGGTTTTGTTTTTGTTTTAAGTTAAAAATCCAGATACAAAAGTACCTCAATGAGAAAACGAGTACATGTTCTCAGATAGCAAACATTACAGAAACCTGCCTGAAATCCTTTCTGTTCTCAAGAATCATTACCTGTCTTCCCTGTGTCTCGAATAATGCTCTGCAACCTGGAGGGACCTCGGACAACCATGTAAAGGGGTGACGAGAGTTCAAAATGCAAACGGCTTTATTTAACACCAACAAGTGTGGGAAGAGATGTCCCTCTGCTGGAGAACTGAAAGAACTGTCGGCCGAAAGCATTGAAGAGCCCAGTACATCACACGACAGTGATTTTGCAAAGCTGACATCCTATGGAAAAGCAAAGAGCACCATATTCGTCTTCTTTACTTTATACTGATGCTCACTGACAAATATTGATGTGACGGTGACATAACCAGGTTCTGATCCTGAGCTGCATTTGGAGCACACTTGAGGCATAGACCTCAGTTTGGGTGCCATTTGATGGTGGGGACACAAATGACACTTCGTGATGGTAAAAAGCATCAGTCCCTTTATTAAGCTACAGCGTGGTTTTTATAGCTGCTCGTTAGCAAGCAGTAATTTTCCATCCTATGCCCTACTGACTAAACATAGAATCACAGAATGGTTTGGGTTGGAAGGGATCTTAAAGGTAATCTAGTTAAATAATAAAATTCTAACTGTAGATTAGCTTCCTAAATATACAACTAAATTAACAAATCATAGAATGGTTTGGGTTGGAAGGGACCTTAAGGATCATCACGTTCCAACCCCTCTGCCATAGGCAGGGACACCTCCCACTAGAGCAGGTTGCTCAATGCCTCAATCCAGCCTAACCTGAAACACCTTCAGTGAGGGGGCATCCACAGGCTCACTGGGCAACCTCTTCCTGTGTCTCACCCACTGTCTGCACAAATACCAGGTGTACTCCTCCTTGTTTCTGTCAGATCTTGTTTGCAGCACAGTTTACTGCTCATACAGCTTCATTCCAACAAGTGCTGTCCTTTCTTTCTCTCTTTCTCACTGGCAGTGCCCAATAGCTGTGCCCTCCATACCCCAACATTGATGGGTACACCTGAAGTACTAAAACAGACTCGTATGTAAAAGAACTCCAGCAACATCACTGATTATTTGGTCCCTTCCTGTCTAACTAGCTTTGAAGTGTTCTCAGATTGAGTCACAGAATCATAGAATGATTTGGGTGGGAAGGGACCTGAAAGATCTTCTAGTTCCAGCTCCCCTGCCATGGGCAGGGACACCTCCCACTAGAGCAGGTTGCTCAGTGCCTCATCCAGCCTGGCCTTAAACACCTCTGGGGATTGAGGGAGCATCCACAGCCTCTCTGGGCACCCTATTCCAGTGTCTCACCATGTCTCCATGTCCATCTTACCTCATCTACTTCAGTGGTGAAAGCACCAAATGTGATATTTCAAAGCTTTTGCCACATGGAGTGCTTTGGGTAAAAGGTTTAATATTAGCACAGAATGCCAATTTTTGGGTAATACAAGATAGTTTTCACTACCAATTAGCATGCAGCCAAGCTGTAGTAATAAAAGGAATGACAGAAAAAATTTGAGTAGCAATCCTTACTGTTCTGATAGATTTCATCAATGTGTTCCTTTAATTAAATACATGTTTTGAGAGGCTAAATACATGTTTTGAGACACTTTTAAATTATTTTTTTTTTAACGGGCTAAAATTTAACACGGAGGTGTCCCTACCCATGGCAGGGGGGGTTGGAACTAGATGATCTTTAAGGTCCCTTCCAACACCAACCCCTCTATGATTCTATGATTTACAGCATCTTGGGATAGATTCACAGTTCACAAAGCTTAGCAAGCACTGGGCATGACTCAGAAATGCAATGTCTTGTTCTCACATGATAAATAAAGAAAAAATTGATAACCCATGTTATTGCCAACAGAAGGAAAACACTTTTTACTTGGCTGCTGCAAGTGGAATTTTTCCTTTTCTATTTACAATATTTCACTAAAAATTCTTTGAGCCCTCTTATGGAATTTCCTTGTCAATCCACTAAAAAGTGGGAAAGAGGATGAAGTACTTTGGCAAACATTGTATAACACATCTCTCAGTGCTTTCATTAGCAGAAGACAGAAGTGAGAAAGAGCATGAAGGAGGGAAATAATTTTTTTCTACAGGTAAGGGATTATAATTTTTCATATCCAGATGAAAGATGCAGATTAGAAGTCACTCTACATTAATATTAATTCTTAACAAGTGTCATGAAAAAAAAGATTTGTTTTGTTTATTAGATCTGGGTTGGTTTTTTTTTGGTGATTCTGGTTATAAGTAAGCACTACACCAAATGAAGTGTTCATAACAGTCTAATTGATTTAAGTTCTAATTGCATCTAGCTTTCTTTGTGATATTTTTTTTTTGTTTAAAACAGGAGAACAGCTTTTGTATTTAATTATTGCTCAATTAATTCCTTTTTCATTGCATTTCCTATCAAAGTAATTCTTCTACTCGTCTGAATAGCTCCAGAGAACCCTTTTTGGTCTGTGGCTGAAAGACTTCCCCCTCCCCCGGCACATAAAAATAAATCTCTAATTAAGCCATTACATAGAAATGTACTGAAAAAGCCTTGGAGAATGCATGAATAAACAACAATTGTTTAAAAAACCTCTGTAATAAAGTACAATACAGTATACAAATGATATACCATAAACACTCCAGATGGAGCTGTTACAGACAACAATAATGCATTTTAAACGTTTATTATTTTTTTGGGTTTTTTAAACTGCAGTTAAAAAAAAAAACAAAAACCAGAAGATATTTAAAGCATAAAAACTACTTCAAAAGGCTCTGCCAAAAAATTGTTTTATAACCAATAAAAAGAATGAACATCACATCTGAGAGAGCTCTCCATCATAACCCTACTCCTGGTACCATGTTAGTGTAGGATCCTCCACCCTGTGTGCAGACTGTCACTGCAACAGGGATTGTACTCTTAATTTCTTCCCTTCTGTGTTTAATTGAGAATGTTAACCTTCTTCAAACAGATTTCTTTCAGCAGAACTGTAATGTTATAATTTAATAACACATTTCTGTCATTAAATCAGCCTAAAAATATAAAAATATAGGATATTGTGAAAGTGTCTTTCAGTTGTACTTCAGTCTTCACAGTTTTAATAAGGAACACCTAATTAGAACCATCACTTTAGAACTTAGATGTATTTAGCTGATTTCATGTAAATACCCAAACAGTTAAAAACATTTACTAAGATAAGGTACAGTCAAATCTGACAATATTGTCATGTGCTCTTTCAAAGAGTGCATAGGACATATTTCTGCATCCAGCAGTCAGTACAGTAAATCCTTTTGATGCAATCCCAGTCAAAGCTGCAAACATCCCTCATTACAGCTCCTTGGAAACTGTGTTCCTTTCAAGTTTTTATTAGAAGTTGTACTAGGCATTCCCCTGCCATCTTTTTTTTTTTCTTCTTTTTTTTTTTTTCTTTCATCAGTTACACCAGTATCATCAGTATCACCATCCACCTTTAACCCCTCAGGCTGTTCAAAATCTACTCGTAAGCATTTCTTCAATAGATTCAGGACAGTAATGCTTTCCTTGCAGTGCACAGTGACACTTTCCACATGCCATTTTTAGCAAGATCCCAGTGCATGATCTTGAGAAGCAGTTTGGTGAGGAAGTCTGCTATGCCTTTATGGGGTTTCCTGCAGGTTTGGGATCATAGCCATATAGGAAAGTAGCTGCTATGACAAGGATGGCTCCGAAGAAAAAGACACTGAATGGAATAGGGATGATACAAAAAAAAATGTTAGCTCATTTCACTTGATGCCATCTTATTTACACAATACAAGCAGAAGAAAAGATATTTTTCCTCGGGAAACACATAAAGATGAATTATATTTGTCCAGTTTCTAAAGAACAATATAATTTGCATTTTTTTTTCATAGAAGGATGTAAGGAAGAAGTCAAAGTAAGAAACTTATATCCATAAGGAATTGTATCATTAGGCTGACATATTCTGAAAATGAAAATCAATGTTACATGGAACAATTGCCAAAAGTAATCCCACAAGTTGTTGTTTTGGGGTGGATTGTTGGGTTTTTTTGCGACTTTCTTTTGCCTAAAGCTCTGCAAAACACAAAAAAGGAGTGCAACCACAGATAACAGCCACATTTAGCACACAGTCATAGAATAGTTTAGGTTGGAAGGGACCTTAAAGATCAGCTAGTTCCAACCCCTCTACACCTCACACTAGATCAGGTTGCTGAATGCAACATCTTACTCTACATCATGTTGTTGTATTTGCTTTGAAGTGCAAAGCTAATTTCAGAACAAATTACTACTGCTGAAGAACCAGTGCGCAAGGCAGTATAATCTAATTTTTGGCAAACACATAAAGATTTACATAAGGAAAAAATAGGCATCTTCTGTATTATCACATACAGGCCTTTTATGTTCTTTCGACAACTGCAACTCAGAAATTAACTATCCAAAGCCAACTGACAATCAGTACACATTTCAGAAAAGAGCTTTGTCATAAAGACATGGCAATATTGACAGGCTGGATGAGGCACTGAGCAACCTGATCTAGTGGAGGTGTCCCTGCCCATGATAGAGGGGTTGGACCTAGGTGATCTTTAAGATCCCTTCTAACCCAAACCATTCTATGATTATATTACATGCAAATTGTATCTAAACCAAATGCTAAAAAAACTGTCACATGACATGACAATCCTCCAGAGAATACAGTTGGTGTATTTCTGGACATGATCTATTGCATCACATTCACACACTGAAACACATCACATCTATCATCCCACTTAGCCAAAATGTCTGAAACAATCACAAAGTCACTTCAAATATACTCAGTTCGCATAAGCAAGGTGCTAGAGATTAAGTATGATTAACTCAAGTCAATCAAGTTTTATTAGATTAAATTGCTTCAAGTTTTGCATTCTGCTAGCTGCCTATCTATTTTGGGGGTTGGAACTAGATGATCCTTAAGGTCCCTTCCAACCCAAACCATTCTATGATTCTACTTATAACTGTTTCCATTTTCACCACATCTGCAGAAGCTTATAAGATATTTATTAATTATCTGAGTACACAGAAATTCTTAAGCCACATTTGTTTTAACAGGATAAGTATAGGCTACTTATAATTTAAGGTCAATGCCTGTGTAGTCCTACTTCCTTTTCTGAATGTTTAAATAAACTTTTAGATAAAGAGATGTTTCCTTTTTTATCAGATGCAAAAGTTGTAAATATTATTGAAAATATTTTTGCACTATCAGCATGTGTAACATACATGAAGTGAATGCTAAGCAACGTCCTATTAATACTCACATGCATTGCCAAGACAAGCACTATTCTGCAACCTACCCATGGACAAAACCTGCAGGGCAGAGAGCTACTAAAATCTAATTCACAAAACATTGAGGCATAGGGCCTGGAAGCATGTGGCTAGTATTTTTTCTCTTGACTGAGTATTTTCACTATGATACCATCTCTAGAAAAAAGACCTGTCTTTGGGCTTTCAGGTACCCTTGGCCAACAAATAGTGTAGCTTCTACATGTGTGATTGAAATTACTCCTTCTATATTGTGTCCAGTTCTGGAGCCCTCAACATAAGAAGGACATTTTGCTGTTGGAACAGGTCCAGAGGCCACAAAGATAATGAGAGGGTTGGAGCACCTCCCCTCTAAGAACAGGCTGAAGGAGTTGAGGTTGTTTAGCCTGGAGAAGNCTGAGATCAGATGAAAACCAGTATAAAAATATTATAACAATTTTAATTGCTTGGCTGGAACTCCTCTTGCAATGAGATGACTTATGGAAGATTTGTCCATTTAGAGGGTGCAGAAAAAAATGAGACAGCCAACTCCTTTGTCATGAGCTTACATGGAACAGCCAGCAGGGGATACTGCTTCAAAAAGCAGAAGCAAAGGTCAAAACTGGAGAACTTCTGCATAAAGACCAAGTTAGAGATGAACAAACCGAGGGAGATTAGGAAGGGAGAAAGAGAAAGGAGCATTGAACTGAAATTTTCAAAAGCCAAGAATGGAATTTCAATTATTCCTGACCTGTGGGGAACTGTATCTTACAGGACATTGAATCTTGCCAACTATATTGAAAAAAGTAAATATTAGTTACAGTAGGTTACGAATAGGGTTCTTTCCTGTGAGGGTGGTGAGACACTGGGAGAGGTTGTGGATGTTCTCTCCCTGGAGGTGTTTAAGGCCAGGCTGGATGAGGCACTTAGCAACCTGGTCTAGTGGGAGGTGTCCCTGCCCATGGCAGTGGAGCTGGAACTAGATGATCATTAAGGTCCCTTCTAACCCAAAACATTCTATTATTCTATCACATACAAATTGTATCTAACATTCTAAAAGCATGGCTTGGACTGTTTTTTTTTTAGTTCATTTATGCATTTATATCTGGTAAGCACTAAGTATTTCAACTGGGATTTTTTCAGGACACATGGGAAATAATTCTTACCTTGTAGGGACAAAATCTTGCAGCCAGAAATAGGAGATCAACGTTGACAGTATAATAGAGAGTGAAGTTGCAAATCCCTTTAGGATGTTGTCTGCATATTTTATAACAGCAGCAATCACGAGCCCTCCAAGTGCCTGAAAAAATATTGAGGCCTGACAGATCCACTAAGAGCACCTATTTTTTATAACATCCTCTCACTTATACAGGCATTTTTCTACATTTATGTTCTATGTTTCTATCTAGTATATACTTTTGAAGATAAATAGTTGATGAGTCCTTCTTTCCCTATTAAAGAAATTGTTGATCACAATGCCATCATTAAACTGGTGGAAATGCTTGTACTGTACATTTTTAGCCACCAGATGAAAGGTAAATATATTTTTTTAAATATTTTGAAAGCTTACATGCTTTTATGCTGCACAATACTTAGCCCTATACTTGCTGTATATTTTCCAGATTTTTATTTAGAGTTTTATTCTGATAGAATAAATCAATTCTAATAGACCAGACTTGTGGTGATAGAATTCACACATTAGCTTCAATGCCACCGATTTGTTTCCCGAGTCATTATAAAAAAGTAAATCCCAAGTGCCTTCACAGGAACATGTGATATATGTATCTCACCTGCAGAACAACAACTATCCAAGTAAGTTTATTGTATCCTTGAAAAAATCCATTCTTTGACAGCTGCTCTCCATCATAAATGTATACACCCATCAGTCCAAATATGCTACCAAAAAATCCTGAAAAGTAAAAGATTTCCATGAAAAAACATGAAAACATATTTCTGCTCACATATATCTGATTTTAAAAATAGGACTGTGTCTTGCAATATCATCATGTTCAAATATGATCGGTGTTCAGACAGATATTGTCTCTCAAAAACTATTTTCCACATTTCAAATAAATTTTGACAGTTTCCATTAGGAAATTCTTATATCATAGAATAGTTTGAGTTGGAAGGGACCTGAAAGATCATCTAGTTCCAGTCCCCCTGCCTTGGGCAGTGACACCTCCCACTACACCAGGTTGCTCAGTGCCTCATCCAACCTGGCCTTAAATACTTCCAGGGAGGGGGCATCCACACACTCTCTGGGCAGCCTCTTCCAGTGTCTCACCACCCTCACACGAAACAACTTTGTTCTTATCTCCAGTCTAAATCTCCCCTCTTCCAATTTGCATCCATTACTCCTAGTCCTGCCATGCTGGACCCTACTAAAAAGTCCTGCCTCAGCCCCTCTGAAAGGCCCCTTTCAGGTATTGATAGCGCACCGTGAGGTCGCTCCTGAGCCTTCTCCCCTCCAGGCTGCACAATCTCAGCACCCCCAGCCTATCCTCATAAGGGAGATGCTCCAGCTCTCTGATCATTATATACTTATCTTCCATTTCTTTCTACTGGAATGGAGTGGCATACAGCAAAATTCACTTAATCACAATATCAGTTTCTCTAAAACTAATCATAATTGAAGGCTGAAGTCAGCCTATAACCTAGGAAGAAAAACAAGGAAACCTTTCTGTGGAGGAGAGAAAGGACACTGACCCAGCAAGAGCAGGACAGTGCTTATCAGTTTGCCAATTCAGGCAAGGATCCTGGAATTGAGATTCTTCTGAAGCAGTCTCAGACACAATGAGATGCAATGTCAGAGGAAGAAATTGAGACAAGATTAAAAAGTCTGTACTTTGATGAGTATCATCGTTTCATAATCATCTAGGTTAGAAGGGACCTTTCAGATCGCCGAGTCCAATCATCAGCCCAACTCTGCCAAGCGTCATACCTGGACAGGGAAATGTTATTTTATCGGATGACGAGGAAGCAACACAAGCACCTCTTCTATGACTCGTACACAGTCCAGGAACATGGAAGGAAGGGGTAGTGTTTTTTCCATTCCATTTCTGTGAAAAACTAACCTCTATTTTCATCGTATTTCTTTGCCTCTGAAAAGGATGGCATTGTTTTGAACAGATTAAAACCTTCTATATGACAAGAAATAATTCTTTATGTAAATAAAATTTAAAATGTAGGTTTCATTTAGATTAAAATAATCACTTCTATTTTCCAATGAGTTTGCTAAAATAAAATCAACTACTCATACACTTTCAAAACTGAATTTTTAAAAAATTCTCCAAATATATTTTCCATTTTCTTCTACAGTGCTCGTAATCCCAATGAATAATAAAATGAAAACCAGGCTGGATGTACTTTTTTGGTTGGTTTCTCTATGTCAAAGCTCTTATGACTATCTTGGGGGAACCTACCTACTCTGTGGGCAACCTGTACCACTGAAGAATATATTTGCCCTCTTCTAGTTTAAAACAATTAGCCCTTGTCCTGTCACAACAGGTCTTAATAAGAATTTGTCCTCATCTTTCTTCTCAATCCCCTTGCAAAATGAAAGTAAAAATATGTTGTTGATGCTGTATTTCAAGAATTTAAACTGGACAAGATTGCTTAGAAGTGCAAGAAAAGGCTGAAAGAGTTGGGGTTGTTCAGGCTGGAGAAGAGAAGGCTCAGGGGGACCTCAGAGTAGGTTCTCAGTACTTGAAGGGGGCTACAGAAAGGCTGGAGTAGGACTTTGTAATAGGGTCCAGGATGGCGGGACTAGGAGGAATGGATGCAAATTGGAAGAGGGGAGATTTAGGCTGGCGAGAAGAAAGAAGTTCTTTCCTGTGAGGAGTGTGAGACCCTGGAAGAGGTTGCCCAAAGAGGTTGTGGATGCCCTCTCAATCCCTGGAGGTGTTTAAAGGCCAGGCTGGATGAGGCACTGTGCAACCTGCTCTATGGGGAGGTGTCCTTACCCATGGCAGGGAGGTTGGAACTAGATGATCTTTAAGGTCCCTTCCAACCCAAATCATTCTATGATTCTATGATAATTCTATCCAGCAGAGTCCATACTTTCTGTTTTAAAAGCATGTTTATGCAAAATATTAAGGTGATGGTGACATTATTTGCTTCTATATTTATATATTGTACATTTACTTTAGTTCAGCAGAACACAGTACCTCTAAGAGAAGACTAAAATTAAAAACTTACCAAGTTGAATGTTTCTTATCCACACAGACTGCTTGGTTTCCTTTAAAATTTTCTCAAAATAAACCCCAGCAAATCCACTAGAAAAGCAGGCTATAAGAACTGCCACCAAGCCTACAAATTGAGATCCCGCTGAATGTTCCTTAGCAGCTGTTGCTTGAGAGTCTGATGGCCACTGGATGTAAAAACAGTTTACAAGATTACAATTGACTGATGAAATGAAGTCATAAGGATCTGTAAAATGCAAATTTGCTTTCTAGCAAGAGTAAC
This sequence comes from Turnix velox, assembly GCA_013400935.1. Lineage (NCBI taxonomy): Eukaryota > Metazoa > Chordata > Aves > Charadriiformes > Turnicidae > Turnix > Turnix velox. Next base: position 151,266 of record VZTY01006120.1, read on the forward strand.
AGTCACTAAATACAAATCACATGCATGTAAAGTTCTGTATTTTGCACTAGAAATACTTTTAAAGAACTGAAAAGGTCTAATTTTTCTTTCTACATATTTGTAAGGAATAAATTTCATCTGAGCTGGGAGAATATCCATAATTGTAAATAGGCTAAAAACCATGTTTTATAAGCTGTAACTGTTTCTCTATCCCAGTATGAATTGAAATGGTCATTCACAGCCAACATATTTTGCCACCCAACAGTTACCTTGCAATAAAAATCACTTAAAAAATCACTTACACTATTAAGTGTAAGATGTGCCTCTCTCTATTGATTATGCAGATGACTAAAACCAGTTGAAATTTATGAATCTAAATCTGCACCAATGCTAAAAGAACAAAACCTAATGTCATGGACAAAAAGCATACTGAAGATCCTTTTGATTATTATCAGATTGCTTTGGTCTCCTTTCTCAGAAAATTTTAAAATTCTATTAAATTCAATCCTCAACTTTTTTTTTCCAAATTCTTTAGTTTTAAAACAAAGCTTTCTAGGACATGCAAAAATCTGCTAAGAATTCTTAAGACTATTTTGTGTCCCATGATCCTTCTCTCTGAAAACCCCAAGCTGCTGCACCTACACTAGTTAGAATAAGTCCAAGTTTGCTTTTTGAAGAAGTTCAAGTAAATTTGCCATGCTCAAAGCAGATCAACAGGCTGAGGAGCAGGCACAATGTGTGAATCTCTACTATCTGAAGAAGCAGGTTTCTCCAGAAGCCTTTTCACATTCTGCAGCAGAGCACTGGGACACAGAAGTGGTGTTATCTTCTGCTTTTTAACTATTTCTGGTGTCTTTTAACTCTGGCCACTTATGATTCATGGTTCCTGACCATATTCTGGTGTTCATGTGCAGTGGGTAGAATCAGAAATCCGTCTAATCTGTATGGAAATGCACGTTCCTTGAATAAACACACCAAATTAAACACAAAGAACCTGTACAAATTTACCTGCACAAGAGCCACTCCTGCCATCAATATGACTAATGAAAGCCACTGGTATGTGCCCAATTTCTTGCTCAACATGGACACAGAAAACAATGCTGTGGTAAGAATTTTCAGTTGATATGTAACCTAGAAGAACCCAGAAGCAGTTATTAATTCACATAATTCAGGGGTTTTTTTGGGAAACTTATAGAGAAAACCAAATGTACAATACCTGGTATGTAGCTGCATCTAGATTTGACAATGCTACATACAGCAAGTTATTCTGAAGTGTATAAATTCCTGAAGGAATAGCAAGTTTAAGAGTTTCCATGGGTTTATTAAGGATTTCATCATGTAGCACTCTGTTCAGAGTCCGTAAATTGCACTCTACCAAAAGAAACAGACATTCAGTCTAAGGATGAGGGGTGAGAGGGAGAAATACCAAAACAACAGTTAACACTGAAACCAACACCTCAAAACACTGTTTGTGCAATCTGGTCTAGTGGGAGGTGTCCCTGCCATGGCAGGGGTGTTGGAAATAGATGAACTTGAAGGTCCCTTCCAACCCAAATCACTCTATGATTCTATGTAAGAAAAAAAGGCACCACAAAGTGTTTTTCTGTTGCACAGAATAATAGAGCTAGAAAAATTATTCAAAATACTTAATGTGAAACTTACTGAAGCCACATCAGTATCTGAAGATGAAACATTAAAGAGTATCACCTAAAAATGCACATATGAGAGCTCAGAATCCTCAATATCTATGCATATACAATAGTATTTTTAAACTGTTGATGATCAAATATATACAATCATAGAATGGTTTGGGTTGGAAGGGACCTTAAAATCATCTAGCTCCAAACTCCCTGCCTTGGGCAGGAGCTGGGTAATTACAAAATGTACAAAATAAGAGCTCAAGAATATCAAAATACAGCTTTGGATTTTTAAAAGCATGCTTGTTCCTATAGTAATGGAATTGCTTCTTCCTTTCTGCATCTCCAGTTTATTATTGGCTTCTAAATTATCATTCATGCTTTGGACATACTTAAAGTTTTTCATTTTTTCCTACTTCTACATATGAATTTCTTAAAATGCCAGAGCAAACGCAGGCTTTGAGCTGTGTAGGGGGACACTGATCCTTGCACTCCTTGGCATCCACTTCCTTTAAAGAGAACTCTCTTCAAACAAATAAACATCTTCTGTGCTGTGTTGAAGAGTGGAGCATTAGTATCTTCCCAAGACTATTTCTTACATAAGAAGGGAAATGCTTTGCTGTATACCTATACTCACATGGCTGATTTGCAGATGCCACTACAACACAGCATATTGATTAGGAAAATTGGTGCAAAATTTGACACATACTGCTGTCTTTGTAGACCAACACAACACAGGCCAAAATCTTCAGAAGTTCAGCAATAACTACTGCAGTAGAGGATAAGTAACGAGGCCCTTCTTCTTTCAGTGTCCGAGAATAACGCATGGTCAAGACTAAGCTTGTGGTCTGAAAAACCAGGATTCCCAAGGAAAGGTATTTTAAATTGGTAGACATTTCTTTGCCTTTTTCTTCCTGAAACAGAAAAAAAACAAACCCCAAAACACATAGACAGACCCAGGCTTAAAAGGTAATACTGAAATGTTTCCCTTAGGAATCAACACATTAAAATACGTTGCTGAGGGAGTTCAACCAGGAGACAACAACAAACATCATGCAATATTTAGAAAGAATCTAATCTCCATCATCTCCAACATCACCTTTTACCAAGCTTATAGTTTTTTTTAGCCCTTTGTCATCCATTAAAACATAAATGTAGTGCAAGACACTAACAGAGAAAGCAATTCCCATTTTGCAAGGAAATGAAAAGAAGTATCACAGCTATCTAGAATATTATATAATTTTGTGCTACTTTTCATATCAAGTACAAATTTCCACATGCACAGAAATTAATGCTCTCCATAAAAAATAATTACTACAGCCTTCACTGCCCACATATTCAAAACCACCAGTATTTTATAACATCAAATTAAAATCAAATTAGTAAAAGTTAACAGATATGTTTTAAAGTAAAAGAAATGCAGTAACAAGTCAAGACAATGAATTTAGTTCTCATATTTAGAAGTCCAGAGAGGGAATAAGTAGTATTTATTAGCTGCATATACTAGAACTGCCCCCATGCATGTCATACACCTACAGGCACACAAGTTATGAGTCATTAACTATCTGGTTTTGTACACACTGATGAAGGATGTGCTAGTGCCTCTAAATATTTGTAGCTGACACTGCTGCTGCTTGCTGACTGCTTTTCTCCGGCTCAAGATTAATTTCATAACAATTTCTGTTTTTTCAGAAAGCTGGAAAGTTGTTCTATTGAAGTATTTCTTACTTGCCTCTGAGCATTAACAGATTTTCTCCAGTCAAATGTATAAAGTCAATTTAATACCTATATAAAGTGGATGCTTAGAAGTCATTGAAGTAACCTGCAAAAGCATGAACTGTGAACGGCTGGACCAATGGGAAATATATATTTGTGTCTTACACAATAAGATTATTTACCTCAAGAATCACAAGGATGTAAAAATATTTGTAAAAGCCTATTAGCAGTGATCTCGTTTTACTCACTGAAAAGACAAATACTAGTGATGCAACTGCACTGGACAATATAAATCAGACAGAAGGATTTCCTAACTTTTTCTACAGGTTCTGATGGAGCAACCCTTTACGTGAATGTTAACTGTGGTCTTAGACATCCCCAACAAGAAGATCAGTGAGTGAGAGGAAGATCTTCAAACATGATTTGCTGCAGCTGACAACAAAGAGGANATGAAAAGCCCAAAAGAGAAGAGAGCTGCAGATAACTTTCAGGATTTCCTAACTTTTTCTACAGGTTCTGATGGAGCAACCCTTTACGTGAATGTTAACTGTGGTCTTAGACATCCCCAACAAGAAGATCAGTGAGTGAGAGGAAGATCTTCAAACATGATTTGCTGCAGCTGACAACAAAGAGGAGAAACAGAGGATGAAGAGGGGGGAGGCAAGGTAAGATATCACACTTGCTGTCAGCAGCACAGAAAAGACAGCAGGACAAAGGCAGAAAAAAAAGGGGAAAAATCTACTGAAAGAAAATACAGAACAGAATTCATGAGGTCTGCCTGTGCCGCTGGAGAAAAGTGACACTGCAAAATGCACAAGGGCATGAGGCAGCTTGCACAATTTCTTACACCTTCTCCATCTACCTCATTTTTTACTGGGCAATCTGAAAACACAAGGAGCAACACATGCTTAGGAAAAACAACTCTCAATTTCACTAAAGCACACTTACAGACAAGTAAGTTGTTAAACTTTTTGGTTTTCAGTTTTCCAAATGTTTCTGAACCAAATAAGGGTAATGGGAACACGCATCTCTCTTGAACTTGGACCCAAATTTCTGCATTCTGTGAGCTTGTTAAGTGACAAAGGGTTTTACAAATGTTCAAAATTCTCAGAGATCAATTCCTTAACCTTCAAAATTGATCAGAACATCAGAAAATAATGTTCTACAAAAAGTGCTTGATCAAATACAAACATCTATTTGCTACACAGTTTAAAATGTAATTTTGAAACTAAATCACTAATACCTTTTTTAGAAGTAAACATCAAAGCATTTCAGCATGAAAACATTCCAACAAACACAACAGTTTAATAAGTCCCTAGGTAAAGCCACAAGGAATACATACCACAACATGTCCTTGAACTACAGTCTTATCTTCACTAGGAATCATGGTAAAAAAAGGGAACCTTCCCACACAGTGTGTCTCAAAAAGGTGCCAGAAAAGATTTCTCTACCATCATTCACTAAAGCAGTTTTAGTGTTTCCAAAGTTCTCACAAAATGAACTTCAAGCATCTAGTGCAAGAGCTGAAAGAAGGATGTTTGTTGAAAGCTGCCCTGTCAGAGAGACAGGTTTGTAGAGAGCAAGGAGGTGAAGTTTCATTCTGTACTTGCAAATGGTTGGTTCACAGAGCAGGAACTACAAATCCTGAAACTTCTACATGTCAATAAAATAACCGCCCTTTAGTGAGCACATATAATATCTTATCAGCTGTCCTGGTCCTTCTTCCTTTCTGTTAAAAGGGCTGCATATCAGCTCACAGAACAGTGTGCAAACTGGGTACTGGATCCAAAAAAGGAGCTGAGAACTGAACTTTAAGCAGTCAAACTGTCTTCAGTTGCAGCTTCACAGCAGGTTTACATTTACAGGTTACTTACTACCTCTCATCTAGACATGACTCCCTGCTACCCTCGCTCTACAGACTCTGCACTCATATCCTAAAAGTTCTGTCACCTTCAGTAACAGCCCACAATTTGATTGTCTTAAATCAATAATGAAAAGAAAGTTCTCCACACATTTCCTGTACAAAGTAACAATAAGGCTTAGATTTATCATTGGCCTTTCTCAGTGCTCTAAAGGATCCATCTGTTCCGAAATGAAGATTTAGGTTTGTTAATTCAAAGCTGCGTGGTCACATTAATGCAGCGACTTTCAAATCATGTCTTACAGCGAGAGGTGCTAAATACCTGCAACTCATTGACTGTAATGTAGCCTGTCACAGATGTTAACTTAGTGACTAGGCTCATTATTCTCTTTTATAAGCCAAGTTAAAACAAAGAAAAAAAAATCATTTCTACATAGTTTGTTCAGTACAGCATGTAGACACACCCTGCAGCCAGCAATACAGAAGGCAGGGAAGAAATGAATGGCTTGGGAAGGTAGGATGCAGGAAGCCAAGATGGTATTTACAGCCACGTAACCAGTACATAGGTGTGGATAAACACAGATGGGTATTAGGTGAAGAGATGTTCTCCTAAAATGAAGAGGACTTGCAAAAGGATTTAGAGACTCAGAAAATGAAACAAGACCATACATAGAGGAAGCAATATCTTGGGCTCAGAGTATCATACTCTGCAAAGTCTGAAAAACAACTGTCCAGGAGAAAACCACAGAGTCATAAAATCATTAAAGTTGGAGACGTGTAAGATCAAGTTCAACTGTTAACTTAATGCTGATGACTTGATGAACTTTAAGGTCCCTTCCAACCTGAACTGTTCTATGATTCTATGTCCTTAAGTGCCACATCTATACTTCTTCTCAATACCTCCAGAGATGGTGACTCAATCACTTCCCCGGGCAGCCTGTTTCAAAGTCTGACAGCCCTTTCAGTGAAGAAATTTTTCCTGATATTCAATCTAAACCTCCCTGATGCAACTTAAGCCTTTTCCTTTTGTTCTATTGCCTGTTACTTAGGAAAAGAGACCTATCTCCACCTCACTACAACCCCCTGTCAGGTAACTGCAGAATGCAGGAAGCTCTCCCCTCAGCCTCCTTTTCTCCAGGCTTAACAACCCCAGCTGCAGCATTTCTATTTCATAATATTCATTCAGACAAAAAGAATTAATTTCTGAGTTGCAGATTTTAATCTTTTAGTAGTGTCTCTGCCACAAGCTAAAATCTCATGTGCAAAATTAAGGACCCCATTTACCCCATTCCTGAGTTTGTAGGAGGAGTCAAAATCTGGCAGAACTACTAGTGCTCATTAGAGGTATCTAAAACACTAAAA
>VZTY01006121.1:0-23112 GCA_013400935.1 Turnix velox
TGAGGTGTCACAGGGCAAATAGAAACTGAAGCAGAGGCAATTACTGGTTGCCTTCTTAAAGTTTAAACCTAGAACCTGAAAGAGATGGAATTTATTGGCTTGGGGTGAAGTGGAGTGCTTAAACTGGAGCTACAGAAGAGAATTTAGATGGATATTTAGCATATGACTGAAGTTTCTGGGCTTCAATGAGCTGAATAATGCAGATATTGGAATAATTTTGCTGTTATTTCTAGATGTTGTTTGTTCTGTTGCATATATTGTTTCCTTTCTCCTACCCATAAAAGCACAATAGCACAAGGTTTTATCTGACTTTAAACTTTTCCAAAAGAACTGAAGTGGTTTAGGGTACTCATGTTCATTGAATGCCTTTAAAATCAAGTTTTGTCATGTGATTAGATCAAATAGCTCTTCAAATTATGAAGCATGCTGCACACCTTTTAATTCTCTACTGAGAAATAGAAATGTAATTTCAAAAAGACAAAAAACTCAGATAAATTGTCCATTGTTTTTCAGCAAGGAGCAAATGAGCACAAATAGTCCNCTAAAGTAGTTTTACTGTATTTCATAGCTCGTGGGATTAAATTAAGCATTCAAGAGTATGCAGATTAATTGCAGTTTATGTGAGAGCTTGCCTACAGTAGGGAATGCTTGAAGTGGATTTCCAGCTGCCCTTGAATAATTTCAAATTCTTTTAATTTGGCATACAAATAACATGTTTTTGACACAACTCCATTTCATTGATGTTCCTTTATTCCCTCAGAACTGTCTGTAGCTGACATGAAGTGTCCTAACCAGCATCTAATCATAGAATGTTTTGGGTTGGAAGGGACCTTAAAGATCATCTAGTTCAGTACTTTGTCCAGCCTGGCCTTAAACATCTCCAGGGAGAGAGGGGAAATCCACAACCTCTCTGGGCAACCTGTCCCACTGTCTCACAACCTTCACAGGAAAGAACTTCTTTCTTATCTCCAGCCTAAATCTCCCCTCTTCCAATTTACATCCATTACTTCTAGTTCTGCCCTCCTGGACCCTATTAAAAAGTGCTACCCCTGTCTTTCTGTAAGCCCCCTTTTTATTTTCTATATAGAAAATTAAATGTATAATATGAATACTTAACATATGCTATGTTTTGTTGTCTTATCAAATGTGTATAGGGCTCAAACAAAAATGAAAACAAACCTACAACAGAAACATGACTTAATAGTCTGGAGAGATGATTAGCAAGATAACTATACATATATGTATATCTGTCTATAAAAGCTTAAAACCTCTACCTAAACCAAAATGACATTTAAGGAAATGCAAAGTGATTCTTGGTCAAGTGTGTAGATAAAGCCTAATGAGTAGTGGTATTTGGTGCTGTAGAAGTTGGAAAATTATATAACTATAAAAATCTGAGCTGCAATAACTTCTACAAATGCTAGATGGATATTAGACTGTAAAATAACCAGTTATTTGCCTGTGCTGAATGACACATATTTTATGGTAACTTATTCTCTATATGTCTTTAGGGATTTTCAGTTTGCCTGTTGTCTGTTGTCGCTGAATTTAGCCATTCCTCTAGTATTAATGCAAAAAAAAAAAGCCTGCTTCTGATTTTTAAAAGATTCATAGCTCAGCAATGTAGAAATAAACATGCTTGGAGCATGCAAAACAAAAAAGCAACTGTAGGGCTGTGAATTCTTCCCTTGTAGATAAGAGAGCACAGCAGATGTCAGTATTTGAAATCTTTTCTCTGTCTTTTGAGTTTGTTTTTATTTGTATTGGTGGTTTTTTGGTTTTTTTTTTTTGATGTTTGTTTTGTTTCTTTGTTTGTAAGTCTATGTGCTTCTGATACATAGTTTTTAATCTTTTTTTTTTTTTTTTTTTTTTAACCGGAAAGAACTTTTCTTGTAATCCCATTATTTATTTAGTTATTAAATAAAACAAATCCCTGTGGCATTTTTTTTTCCCCTTTTGTGCTTCTTACAGGATAACTAGAAAAAAATCCTAACTTTAACCATAGTATTATCCAGTTTTTATTTATTCATTTAATTATTCATTTCATTATTCATTCATTTCAATGCTTTGGACAATAATAAAATAGTTTTAGAAAATTAATGAGTTGTAGCTTATGGTTTTAACCTGTAGGAGGTATAAACTGTAGGTGGTACCCATTCCATTACAGGAATGACATTCAGAAACTGGCAAAATAAGGAAAAAAAAAAATAGGATGCTGTTTTGAGCTCTATGGAATCATAGAATAGTTTGGATTCTGAATTCACATTAGATAACCAAGTAAATATCCTTTAAATTTGGATCTGTCATTTAACTTTGTAGCTATCTGAATCTTCATGCCAGTTTTTATGGGGGTTGTTAGATAATTCAGGAAGGATCCAGAAACTGTCAGTAAGGTCTTAGAAATAAGTCATGGTTCACCTGGCTGCTTCTGAAGTATGGAATATATTCTATTTCTAACTAATATTTCCCTCTGGAGTCAATGTTGCCTCTGAACTAGAAATCAAAGCTGAGATTGGTGAGCATCTTGGGTTCAGCTGTCTTTTGGAAAAGGTTGAACTATACCAGGCTCCTCATCTGTCAAGTAAGAACAGCCCTGCCTGACTCTGCAGCAAGGTTCATGTGCTTCAGGGCACATGAGACAGTGAGATTCTTAGAATCATGGAATCATAGAATAGTTTGGATTGGAAGGGACCTTAAAGATCATCAAGTTCCAACCCCCCTGCCATAGCCAGGGACACCTCCCACTAGATCTTGACCAACACACTTTTCATAAACATGTAACAGTGGTGTTACACTGGGATTTTTTGCTTTTGTCATGGTCACAGAGACTCTGTATTCCCTTGTTCAAATGCCTTCCTTCATGGAAATAGCTTTCTGATCCCCGTTGTGCAACAATGCATGAAACTGCAAACACCTGGAAAGATTTTCCATGGTGCAAGAATTAGTGCATCGGTGGCCAAACATCTGGAACTCATCAGGAGATTCCCAATGGTGGCTTCAAGTGTGATTGAGATTTCTTTCTTTTATAATAGGCACATCTCTCAAAGCTGATTCTAAAAACTGGAGAGGAAGCTGGGGGAGGCAAATTCCCTGATTGGCAAATGAATTCATCTGTCACTAGAAACATTTTTCTGTTAAAAAATATAAAATGTCAACATTGCGTGTGCTTAATGTTTTGAAATAAAATATTCACTTAAATTAAACTTAATTTGTTGTAGTTACCAAATAGCGGGATTTTGGATATCAGAATGTCTGTAAGTATTTTTTACTTTGAAGTATGGAGTTTGACCTCAAGTGAAAAGCTTTTCAAAGCAATGGTAAAAATTACCCAGGTCTCAACATATTAAGAAGTGAAATTTCCCAATCTAAAATGGTTTGAGTTGGAAGGGAACTTAAAGATCTAGTTCCAACCCCCCTGCCATGGGCAGGGACACCTCCCACTAGACCAGGTTGCTCAATGCCTCATCCAGCCTGGCCTTAAACACCTCCAGGGTGTGTGTCACTACCCTCACAGTAAAGAACTTATCTCCAGCCTGAATCTCCCCTTTTTCAATTTTCATCCATTATTCCCAGTCCTGCCATCCTGGACCCTATTACAAAGTCTTACCCCAGCCTTTCTGTAGGTCACCTTCAGGTATTGAGAAGCTACTGTGAGGTCCCCCTTGAGCTTTCTCTTGTCCAAGCTGAACAAGAACACAGATTTTTAAAATTGTAATGAGTATCTAGAGCTTATTTCAAATCCCTCTAATCTGGTGCATTTATGCTGAATTGTCATGTTGAGAAAGTGCTTCGTGTGATTCTGGGTGGAAAACGGCTTCATTCTAAAGAATACTTACATACCTATATAAAAGAGGAAAGTCTCTGCTGTCTTTTCTGAAGTAAAAGAAAGCTTAATTCTAGTAACTAGAGTACTGAGGAAAGTTTAAATAAATTTAGGATGTCACATATGAGTTGAGTCTTGATAGACACTAAAGTCAGGGGGATGTGTTGAGGATGTTAGTAGCCTAGGATTTAGGAGGCAATTCCAAACTCTCATAAAAACCTTTGTGGCTAATGTGGAAACACAATCAACATCTTCTGACTTGTATTTCATTCTTGAAATTGCAGGAACAACCACCCTCCCTCTCTCTTTTATCTTTCTGTGCTTTCTTTTGTGTGAAGGAAGGATTATCAAAGGTTTGTTGGTAAAGGAGATGAGCCACTGGTGGGTTTGGGTATTGCAATATATACTCTGCTTCTATAACCATGTCTGCAGTAGTAGTCTATAGAGATAATTCTTAAACATTAAAGTGATAATGTGCTCTCTTCCTGGTCACCTCCCAGTGCTGCTAATCCTGTCGTTACATGTAGTCCATTAGGCTTTGTGGGGAAATGTAAACTTTCAATGCACTGAGGCTCACCAACTGTAGAGCAATTTAATGATAAAAGAGCCATTGAAATATTTTTGCTGGAAAGCCAGACTACATTTTTCAAGCATGTGTTTATAAACTCCTGGTTCTCTAAGCACAATGGGCTGCATTATAAACCAGGGCTAGGGAATAGGCAGCTCTCCAAGAGGAGTCAGGAATGGAAAAGGAGGAACAGCTGACTTCTGTTTATCAGAGCAGCTAGAGCAGGATGTGCTTTCACAAATCTAAATATTTATGTAAACAGATGCACATTAAACCACTTAGAAAATAAATAAAGCTTTCTGAAAATAGAACCTCCACAATGACATCAGGAGCTGTTTATCTTCAAGAACTGTGGGAATGGGCTTGCATATCCCAAGGTTTAATTGGAAAAAAAAAAAGGCAATAAAACTAGCTTCAGATGTAATTTCTTAAGTTTATATGACACAGGCCATCTGACAGTGCTGAGTGTACAGATTTGCCAGTAGTACTGTTCTAAAATCAGCCAATTTTGCCTTCTTTTTCCAGACTCAGACAATGGTTGATTGTACTTGTGCTAGCCTTGAAGTGAGATAGTTCTTGTCTACCCTTTTGTGCACTGCAGCAAAGAAAGCCTTGATGGAGTGCAGCACTTGTCTAGACAAAGGGCCAAGTCTTGATTTTAGCTGTGCCTCACTCACATGTTTCAGACATGCCCAGGTCTGCACAGATTTTCTCCCTTGATTTTGCCTGTTTGTATAGAATCCTATCTCAACAGGCAAGGTTTGGTTTTGGAGTTTTTTAGTGCAGCATTCAAATCCAACATCAACATCATCTACAGCATGCTACTTCCTCTGACTCAGCCCCATGTTTGAAAGATTATATACTGCAATCATAGTTAAATAGCTATTTTCTTGTGCTTTTGTATGTATTTTAATGCTATGGTCAATGTGTGGGGTGGTGTTTAGTGTTTTGGTTTTTTATTTCAATTCTATTTTTGGCAGCTATGTGAAATCTGATGTTGCAAACCAAAGTGGAGGGACATAAAGCTTGCAGCAAGCTATGGAAAAAGTAAAATTGTTGATTTTTAAATTAAATGTATTAAACTCCTGAATTTTCAAGCTTTACTGTGGATTTCTCTGTGACTTCTTGTCTCTCCCTGTGTCCTCCAAAGATGCAACACAAACTGCCTTCAGCTTTCTTTTCTCTTGGGCATGCATCCAGATTTTGAGGTAAATAATTAGGAAGTAGCAGAAATATGTCCTAGACTGCATAAATGAAACAGCTTTAATTCAGCCCACATCTCTAGAATAGGAGTGTAGTTTTTTCTCTTTCCTTCTCAGTAAGTCAGAGGGACTTATAAGTCATAATATCTGCATTGAATGTTGCATGATGTCTTATCTCTTATTGAGAGAGAGATTTGTTGTCATAGTCACAGAGGTTTTGGGATGTGATTGGGAAAGACACATTTTGCCTTTGCTTGCAGCTGTAGAATTCCAAGGGTATCAGTACCCCTTGGAGGAAAGTTATTCCTGGAGTTGTTTCAGTTTTTTCTGCACCTTCATCAGTATTGTCAAAGGTGATTGAGTTTTCTCTTTGCCCATGCAAATACACACACACAAAAAAAAGGTACTTGCTTGAATAGTTATGTGAGAATAGGAAAGAAAGATGAATCATAGAATAGTTCAGGTTGGAAGGAACTTTAAAGATCATCTCATTCCAACCCCCCTGCCATAGGCAGGGACACCTTCCCACTAGATCAAGCTGCTCAGTGTCTTCTCCAGTCCAATTAAATATAGCTTTGAAAAATTTCCCCAAAATTGTCTTGAGGAGCACAATTTGTTGCCCATGATTACCAAAATGTACTGTATATCCACAAGTGCACATTATTTTTCAGTACAATTAAATTAACATAATTTATTGTAAATATTTGTGAAGGGGAATTCTGTGAGATAATTGTGTTAGGCAAGTGATACACTAAGAAAAATATGGAAAATTGATCTGTGTCTACTCAATTTCCCATCAGCTTTAAGTTTATGCTTAAAATATCCCACATCATTGGAGTATACACAGCTACTTCATGCTTCATGGGATTTTTTTCTTGCTTTTTATACTTAGAGTTTCACTGTAGAGGTAAGTGTGAACAGTAGATATGTTTAATTATGGAAAATGTGTTCATTATTGATTGTCTTGGGCCTTGCAGAGACACAAATGCTTAACATGAATTTTTCTCAGGAATGAGAATTTTGAATGGTACTCCATTTTGGTCTTACAGAGATATATTCCAGGTTTTCCAAGACTCCAAGACAGTATTTAGTGAAGTGTGTTTAACTGCTGCTGCTCTTTGCATAATGACTGTCTTGAATATTGCATGATGTCTAATCACTTACTGAGAGAGGAATTAGTTGTCATAGTCACAGAAGTGTTGATTGCTTGGGATTTCTCAAGATCATCCAGTCCAACTTCCTTCTCAAAGCATGTACATCAGATTAGTCATGACTTTGGACATTTTCAAGAGGAAAGCTAACCACAGATATTGACCAGAAAGTTTCCCTGAGGCGACCAATTCCAGTACCAAGCTACCACTTGGTGGTTTGTTGTTTTGTTTATATTGTTGTCCAGTCAGTCTCCAAAAAATACTGACTTGAGCATGTAGCCATTGTACCTGATTGTTGTTTGATGCTACTGAGTATAATTTAGATCTATCATCATTGTAAGTGGTCTTCATGTCTCATTAGATCATGCCTTAGAGATCTCTTTACTTTGATCTTGTAGACCCCCTGCTGTTAAACCCTTGACTATGCTAGGAGTTGTTTTCTTGGAATCTCTCCAAAATCTCCATGTTCCTCTTGGAGTAGAGGTCTAAAACTGTATGAAGGTCTTCAGCTGCAGCCTCATCAGTGTTGTGCAGAAGAAGATAGTGTCTTCCTCATTTCTGCTGGCATGTTCCTCCTGATGTAACCTGGTTATGCACTTTTCCTTGTCTGTGATGGAACTATGCTGTAGCCTCATGTGTAGGTGGGCATCTGCTCTAGCTGCCAAGCTATTCTCATCAGATGCCCCTACTTCTGCCTCAGGGACTGAACTTGTTGAACTCTTTAGTTTTGATGGGCTTGTCCTCGAGTCTCTTCAGGTTATCCTGGTTTGTAGCTCCACCCTCTGATTTCAGTAAAGTGTTTGAATTCCTGACAAGAATCCAGAGTTTGCCATACACTGAATAGTCGTGGCTTGAAAAAGTAGAGCAGTCGCCACTTCATATGTTTCTGCTCTAAACAAGAAAGTGACAAATGTTCCAGAGTCTTTCATGTTAATGTCCTAATTACTTTTTTTTTTTCCACTCACTGAACTCTCCTTAAAAACATTTTGTTTGATAAAAAAGGCAATTTGAAGACAGATTTCCCCCTGGATATAGTAATTTCCCAGACTATAGTGATTAAACTCAATGCATGTATCATGGGAACCTTGAGAAAGATTGTGTTTTCTTTCCCAATGATGTTTGTTCCTGTTGCAGCAGTTTATGAAGGGAGATTGAGGCTAGATATAAGAAAGAAGTTCTTTCCTGTGAGGCTGGTGGGACACTGGAACAGATTTCCCAGAGAGGTTTTGGATGTCCCCTCCCTGGAGGTGTTTAAGGCCAGGCTGGATGAGGCAATGAGCAACCTGGTCTAGTTGGAGGTGCCCCTGCCCATGGCAGGGGGTTGGAACTAGATCAACTTTAAGGTCCCTAAACCCAAATCATTCTATGATTTAGGACATTGTGTGGCAGTAGTCTTAACTAATGAATTGAGAATCAGTAGGTAATATTTACCATGCAGTATTAGGAAATTACAAGACCTGATGACCACTAGACTTCTGTAATAGTGTCACCTTCCTGAAATCTCTCTCTCTCTCCCCAGTGTCAGCATCTTTATCTTCTGCTTGGTGTCTTTCAGAACTGCTTGTGTATACCCATGAATCTGTCAATCCTATGACTTTATCATGTGGGGTTCTTGTCTGACAAAAAGCGTATAGAAACCAGGGTAAAAAAATAGTGGTTTTTGATAAATGCCTTTTGTTGTGGATAAAGAAACACATTAGGGAGAGTTGTAGACATTTTCTGCGGTGGTAAAGCTTTTGCTGATTTTGTCTGCTAGTTCAACATGACAATCTTGATCATTCTGCTTGTCCATGACTTAGCTCTAAGATGGCCATAACAGCCATAGTGTTTTCTGTTTGATTTAATTCCTTTGCAGGAATTTCACCACAGATCTGATTTGTGAAAGGTGCTAAAATAGAAGACCTACAAGTTTTTAGGAATGTTCCTGTAGTGACAATATCACTGTCCTTTTGTGTTCCCTTTCTTTAGGGAAAGTTAGAATGCTATGTAAAAAGTGTTCCTTCTGTGCACCCTTGTTAATTTTGGTACTAGAGAGAAGAGAGACATGATGGCCTGAGACACTGGAACACCTCTCTGGAGGTGTTTAAGGCCAGGCTGGATGAGGCATTGAGCAACCTGGTTAGTGGGAGGTGTCACTGCCCATTGCAGGGTGGTTAGAACTAGATGATCTTTAAGGTGCCTTCCAACCCAAACCAATCTATGAATCTCTGATTCTATCTTCAGGGATCCACTGATGAATTCAAGAGCTGGGGATGATGAAGGGAGGAGATAGATAGGTCCTATCTTGTGGTAAGGGAAAGCAATCATCATGTAGCTCACCAGAGTGTGTTATAGGTATTTGATATAACTGGCTGTTTATTACTGTCAAAAAGTTTTTTTAAAGAGGGAAAAAAACCACCAGAAAATATTCTGTTGGACTGTAATACCTGCTGATGTTTCAAGTTCTCTGTCCACTGTCATGAGACATCATTCATTCTGTCATCCAGATAATTTCAGTAGTATTTATTTTCAGTCTTGGAATGCTTAAGGAAGGAAATTATATCAGAGTGAATTTATGCATTCTGAGGGTTTTCTAGTTGCAGGAGATTTAGTAAGTACTATACCAATTTCTGTTCAATGTCTACCCCAGAGTACCTTAAATGAACTTCTGAACCTGCTGCTGCTGACATCAGTGATAACTCTCTTTCTGCTTTTTTTCTACTTTCTGAAATCAGTGGACTAAAAGAATTTCTGGAATCCATTTCAAAATTCTGTACTGGTTTCTTAGAAACAGTTGTGGAAAACAATTTCTTAGCAGTTTTTCACTGTTTTAATTCACACTGCCAGGTGCTACTCATACACTTTGGTTTAGTCCTGTTGGCTTGTGGATGATTTTTTTTTTCTTTTTTTCTACTTTCTGCTCTAATTTTTAGGGTTATATAACCTCTGGCTGTGGAGCTTTAGCCTGTTCATGTAAACCTGAAGGTGTCTGTATCATTTCTGGATACCCAAGTGTTTCATCACAAGAGAAATTCCTGGTAAATAATTTTTAAAAATGGGTGGAGAATTATTGCTCTGTTCATTTTTACAGTCTCTTAGTCTGGTTTGAGTCATTGGGAAGGAAGCCATAATAGATTCCTTGGTATAGAGCCTTTGAGCAGCCTGCACCAGCCTGAACAAACCATTTTTCTCAAGCCTCTGGAGATCCTAGGTTTAGGAATAGCAATTCCCCAGTCCAGACAATGTAATTATGCTGAAAGCATAAATTATTTTGAAACTGATAAATATTCAGCTGCTGATGCTTGGTCTGAATGTGATTAAATGACACCTGATGTAAGTCTTCATCAAATGCATCACAAACAAATGATGTTTTTGTGACATGAGAAATATTCTTGAATGTTGAGGGCTTTTTTTTGATGCACTTTTATTATTATTTCCATATGCACAAAACTTCAGAGTTTTATTATCCATTGAACTTCCATAAATCACAATGAATTACTGAAAAGTTGTTGCTTAGGTCAGATTACATTTTCCATTGTTTTATGAAAATAAATTTGGTGGTGATATTTTTCTATCTTCCATTCCTGCAGCCCTGTGCATGTTTAGCATATATAAGTTTTTAGCTGTTGTTTGACAGTGAATAAAAGTAAAATGAGAAAGAGAAGAGTAGGTGAAGGGACACAAATATTCTTTCTCTGTCTCACTTTTCCTGTGTGAATTTGGGGCAAGTCACTTCTTTGTGTATGTTTCTACATCTGTGCAGCAGGAGTAGNAACTTCTTTGTGTCTGTTTCTACATCTGTGCAGCAGGAGTAGATTTCCCATAGGCTTTATAAAAAAAATTAATTAATCTTTGGAAGATTCCTCGGAGTTCTGAAATAGAAGGGCCTGTAGATTACAGCATCTTATAAATTACATCACGGTGGCATGAATTAACTCAGGACTTGGTCAAAAGAATGTGCAGATTTATTTGTACATTTGTGTCCATAGCTATAAGTGGAGTTAATTTATTTTTTGTGGCACTATATGATTACCACAAGCCCTCTGCATTGTTCTCTGTGGTTAGACACTGTCAGCAGTAAACCTGAGAAATATTAGCCCAAACAGATTTACATTCCTACTGAAAAATTCAGCTACTAATAAAAAGATTGGAGTAAGACAAAAAGACTAGACTTAAAATAAGAACTATTTTTTTTAAAGAAAAAAATCATCAAGGTAGATAATCTTAAAACTCTTTCTCACTGTGGCTTAATTTTTTGTTCATAGCATCTCTAAGCTGCTGTTGCTCAATATTTAACTTTCCCTTTTGTGCCATGAGAGAATAAAAAGGATTATGTACAAAGCAATACTACAGCCATTTTGGTAACTCTGCCTTTGGCCTTTGCATATTTTTTTCTGCTAACTGTACTAATTTTACTGTTGACTTTGTGATTAATAGAAATCCAGGCATATCAATCCTGATTATTTTTTTTTTAGATTTCATTTAAAATAGCAATTGGAATCATAGAATAGTTTGAGTTGGAAAGGACCTTAAAGATCACTGAGTTCCAACCCCCCTGCCATAGGCAGGGACATCTCCCACTACATCAGGCTGCTCAGTGCCTTGTCCAGCCTGGTCTTGAACACCTCCAGAGAGGGGGCATCCATGTCCTCTCTGGGCAACCTGTTCCAGGGTTTCACCACCCTCACTGTAAAGAACTTCCTTCTTATGTCGAGTCTAAATCTACCCCTTTCCAATTTACATCCATTGTTTCTAGTCCTACCCTCCAATATCATATTAAAAAGTCCTTCCCCTGCCTTCCTGTAGGACCCCCTCAGGTACTGATAAGTTACTATGAGGTCCCCCCTGAGCCTTGTCTTCTCCAGGCAAAACACATTTCCAATTCTTTCAGGAAAAGGACTAAGTAGGTTCTCATCATCTAGAGTGTGACAGGGCTGTTGTATAATGATGTCTTTGGTGTTCTCCTTCTTCCAAACAGATGAAGATGTCAGTTTGACCAAGCCTGTGCTGAACAAGCTAGATTTTTAGGTGCTGGAGCCTTCTCTGAACTGTGCTGTAGATCTGCAGGATTATGAATTATGATTTCTGGGCATTATTATACCAGAATTACTCAATATCAAGAGCTGTCACCTGGGGCCCTGAGAGAACACAAGGCAAAAGATATAATTGGTGATGGACAGCGGTAGGAATCAAGAGAAAGCTAATAATTAGCTGCATAATTACTTTAGGGCAAACTTCTGGAAAAACCATTTTCTCCACACCCTGTTCTTCCTCCTCCCTGTTGCAAATGAGCCCTTGCCAAATCCTAACTTAAAGCATTTGGCAGACAGAGCTATTCATCTCTTACTCTGTGTAAAGTACCCTTCATGTGAGGCACACGTATAGAGAAATTTTGGGTAATGGTTGGCTTGGCAAAGAGGTTTTTCTGGATGGATAAAAATTCCCAAGGTCTCTGTTTATTTATATAGTTCTTGGAATAACCCCTTTTTCAAAAGGCTGCTGGGCCAGCTGCTGAGACAGCGTTCCAACCAATATATTCCCAACGCAATCACCACACTTTGCTTTTCCCATCATGATATCCCCAAGGCTGTTTTTGGTTAAATCTCATGACTGGAATATAGGAAAGTTCACATTAAGTCTAAGCTTACAATGCCAGAATGCTTCTCTGTTTTCCTTTTGCTTTTTTTTCCTCTTCCTTTTCTTTTGATCAAGCCTCTTTAAATGGGTTAAAGGTGCCCATGGTGGATGCTTCCTCTCTGGAGGTGTTTAAGGCCAGTCTGGATGAGGCACTATGTGACCTACTCTAATGGGAGGTGTCCCTGCCTATGGCAGTGGGGTTGGAACTAGATGATCATTAAGGTCCCTTCCAACCCAACCATTCTATGATTCTATTCCAAGGTCTTTATCTGTGGGGAGATTAAGGCATCTGTAATGCAGCACATGGCTGCATTGCAGATGCAATGTCAAGAATAAGTGGATCACTAGGGTAGGTCTCAAAGTGTATGTGAAGAGGTCACTTTTAGTAAGCAGATGAAACATTCTATTTCAGTGACTAAGATAAAAGCAGAGTCAGCCCTGAGGATCTCTGTGGTATAAATGCCCTTTTAGCATTTGGTTGTTCTTAGCAACCAAACCACTAAGGCCACGAGCTAGGAAAACAAACTGCACTTTTTTTCTAGTTGTTTTCATTTTATTTTTTCATATCAGAAAGTTAGAGGGCAAGACTCATGTCTCATGGGTGTAGTGCAGAGAGCCCAAGGGATTTAGCAATGTTTGCAGGTGGGTTTTTTTCCTGATCAGCTGAACTACTATAATTGAAGAAATTTCTGACCCATTTTTAGCCTTCCATGGCAATTCTTCTATTTCTTCCACAGATGTGAAAGTAGGAGAGAATAAGAATACCAACACACAGAATCAGAGAGTATCAGGGATTGGAAGGGGACCTCAAGAGATTATCTAGTCCAATTCCCCTGCTGGAGCAGGAACATCCAGATCAGGTCACACAAAGTTATCCATGCAGGTTTTGAATGTCTTGAAGGAGACCCCACCCCCTCTCTGGGCAACCTGTGCCACTGTTCTGTCACCTTCACTCTGTCAGAGTTTTTTCTCCTCCAAGCTAAAGAGACCCAGCTCCCTCAGCCTTTCCTCAGAAGGGAGATGCTCCAATCTCTTCATCATCTTTGTGAGTCTGCTGTCGACTCTCTCAAGCAGTTCCCTGTCGTTGTTGACCTGAGGGGTCCAGAACTGGGTACAATTCTCCAGATGTTAGATACATTCCAGTAGTAAAACATTACTCAAGATATTTAAGGTTTCTGCTATTCTGCTGCTGCTATTTAAGTAAACCAAGCAACAGGTGAAGCTGTTCTCATATATTGGTTTTTATTTTTCTGTAAAATTATCCTTAATTCTTGTCCCCAGGACAAAGCAACTTTTCATAAATGATTAAGCTGGTTTCTTTTCCCTATGTTAATTGAGTACCACCATTTAAAAAATTCTTTACAGAGATCCTATCAAATTAACTGTTTAACCCTTCCTTCACCTTGGGCCCAGATGCTTAGACAGCCTGGAGCTTAAAGTTCTCAAAACCTGTGTTGCATTATTCTCCTTCCTAGGGCTTGTGTCCTGTCCTGCTTTAGTTTCAAATCATTGCCCCTCATCCTGTGGCTCCATGCCCTGGTAAACAGGAAACTAGGGTGAGAAGAATTCATGGAATTGGGCATACATGGGATTGACTGATATTTCATGTTCAACATCATAGGGAATTGTCCTCCCTCCAGTGTTGTACATTATATGGGGGAAATTAATACCACAGTTGTGGTATTTGTGGATTGGTTTACTGGCTTGTTCTATCTTGAAGCTTTTTTAGGAAAAATGATAAAACATGAAAGAGGAAAATATATTTATAAAATATAACAATTTTCTGTCAATGTATGCAGCAAAACAGGAATTAGTATAGATGAAGTATTGGAGAAGTAGCCAGCTGATAACAAAGCAATATGTGCTGAGCTCCACAACTCAGTACCAGAGGAGCTTCCAAACTCTTTCATGAGAAGAAGCTGCAGAAAGTAGGAAGCCTCCAGCTTTCATTTAATTTACTCCACAAATGCAGTTACTCAAACTGTATGTGCATTAGGAGTAAAAAAGGGTTCATTGCCTCTTGGAGATTACTAAGTTTTTTTTATTCTTGTGCCACTTGTTGTTTAAAATGTTGTTAGTTTAGAGCTGTTTTCTGAGCTTCTGGAAGGGTGGATGTGAACTTAAGGAACACTGCACGTTGCCTGTCTCAAGCTAAAGCTGGTGAGATCATTGTGTATTGAAGGTCTTGGCAGTAGAACTCCAGGGAAACAACATTTTTCTTGAAAATCCCACTGCATTTTATCAATGGCAATATTAAAAAGCCTGAATGATTTTCCTGATGTTCCATTAAATGTGCATGGAAAAGCAATATTTTATGTAAAAAAAAAAAAGGTCCAGATGATGTGCACAGTTTAGTCTGCATTATCATTGCTTGCATCTATTGAGCTGAGTTTTTTTACTTTTCCAAAATCTCTGATATTCACATCATGTTAAATCTACTATTTGGCTTGGAGTGCAATAAAAAAGTCTCATCTTCATCTGTAAGATGCCCTTTGGGAAACACAATTCATTGCTGATGTAGGGTATTTTGGAGTCTTTCAAAAATCAGAGGTCATGACATAGAGTAAGGTAGATTAGGAAAGAAAACAAGAGTATGACTAATTAACTTTCCATTACTGAAAAGAAATTGCCCTCTAACTTTGGTTGACTTCTGAATAACAATGTATATATCTCAGATTTATATACATGTATCTGGGGAAGAGAAGGCTCAGAGGCGACCTCATAGTAGCTTCTCAGTACCTAAAGGGGGCTACAGAAAGGCTGGGGTAGGACTTTGTAGTAGGGTACAGGAGGTCAGGACTAAGAATAATGGATGCAAATTGAAAGGGGGTGATTTAGGCTGGATTTAAGGAAGAAATTCTTTCTTCTGAGGGTGGTGAGACACTGGAAGAGGTTTCCCAGGGAGGTTGTGGAAGCTCCCTCAATCCCTTGAAGTGTTTAAGGCTAGGCCGGATGTGAGGTACTGAGCAACCTGGTGTAGTGGAAGGTGTCCCTACCCATGACAGGTGGGTTGGAACTAGATGATCTTTAAGGTTCCTTCCAACCTAAACTGTTCTATGCACACTCTTATAGAACAAAATTTGGCTGGAGAAGAGAGGGCTCAGGAGGGACCTCATAGTAACTTATCAGTACCTGAGGGGGTCCTACAGAAAGGCAGGGGAAGGACTTTTTAATATGATTATTGGAAGGGAGGACCAGAAACAATGGATGTAAATTGGAAGGGGGTAGATTTAGACTCAACATAAGAAAGAAAATCTTTACAGTGAGGGTAGTGAAGCACTGGAACAGGTTGCCCAGAGAGGTTGTGGATGCCCCCTCTCTGGAGGTGTTCAAGACCAGGCTGGATGAGGCACTGAGCAGCCTGATCTAGTGGGAGGTGTCCCTGCCTATGGCAGGGGGGTTGGAACTCGATGATCTTTAAGGTCCCTTCCAACCCAAACTATTCTATGATTCTATGATTTTTAATTTAGCATGGGTTATATTAATTCCCTTTTCAACGTGCATAGGGTAATTATAAACTCTTAGTATAAGATGTGAGTAAAGACTCCACTACTCCCATTTCTTTCCTCTGCATATTTATACACATGCATGTACCTAGCCTAAATGTTTCAGTCTGAGCAGCTGGTGGGGGAGGGAAGGGTCAGTGAGGCATAATGCAGATAGATGTAATTATTCATTTAAAAGCTACTGGCTGGGATACTTAAATAACTAGATTTGGTGAGTTATATCTGGTTTCCACATGTGTTTCCTGTTTTTCTTCTAAATTCTATACTGCTCAGGGACCTGGGGAATGTGAGTCCAGGATTTTCCTGAAAGGAAGGGCTGCTTTGTTCATTACTGCCATGGGAATGTGTTAAATTTAAGCCTGTGTAGTACTGGTCTCAGCTGAGTTTCTCCAGTGGCAAGTACAAGGTTGGGTAATTAGAAATGTAGGAACAGAGAGAAAGCAAAGGGTGGACTGCTACTTTTTTTTTCCTTTTAATGAGTAATGAAGAAAGAGGGGGATGTTTGTGTACTATTTACTCCAGTCTTTTGTTGTCTGCCNGTGTGAAGCCACAGACCCCGTCACAAGGGTGGACTGCTACTTTTTTTTCCTTTTAATGAGTAATGAAGAAAGAGGGGGGATGTTTGTGTACTATTTACTCCAGTCTTTTGTTGTCTGCCAAAGTCAATTCAAGTAAACTGAAGCAGGGACTGTGAAGTATGCAAACTAAAGTAGCTCTGTTTTTAAGCCCAGCATAAACAATGTAAAATACATCAGTAGTCCTGAACATTCAGGGAGAGATAAAACATCCCAAGCGGAAAACCTGGGAACATATCAAAAATGTGCTCACTTGAAAACTCTGACAAGGCTCAATTTTATTTTTCTCTCCTTAGACAATGATGTTTTAATTATAAGTGGTTCTGTCTTTTATTATGGTAATCCAGCATAAACCTCTAGAATTAAGTTCCTGACTATCCAGCTAAGAGGAATTAGATCCTGAATCTGTTGCAGCCAGGTCATTATCAGCATATTTTCCTAAATGTTGTGTGCACACTGTTAGTGGAATTGCCATAATAAAAACTAGGATTTTCCTGTCTAGCTAATCATGAGTGAGGAGTATAAAGTACATTACAGTCTTAAGTAGGATAATACACTCAAAAGAGGCATTTTTGTTGTCTACTCTGATTTTAGATGGAGTCAGAGCTTGATTTCTCCAAATTCATTTTGCATTTATAGAGAAGGAGCTTTTTTGCAAAAAAAACCCACTGCAAGGTGCATTTGTTGTAAGTAACATTGTCTCCATTAAATCCTCAAATACTATCATGTTCAAAATCAGTCATCCCTAATATTATCATAAAATTATAGAATGACTTGGGTTGGAAGGGACATTCAAGATCAACCAGTTCCAACCCTCCTGCCTTGGGTAGGGACACCTTCCTCTAGACCAGGTTGCTCACTGCCTCATCCAGCCTGGCCTTAAACACCTCCAGGGAGAGAGGGGGCATCCACAACCTCTCTGGGCAGCCTCTTCCAGTGTCTCACCACCCTCACACTAAAGAACTTTTCTTATCTCCAGCCTAAATCTTCCCTCTTCCAATTTGCATCCATTCCTCCTAGTCCTGCCATCCTATGCCCTATCTTAGCCTTTCTGTAGCCTTTCAGGTATTGAGAAGCTACTATGAAGTCCCCCCTGAGCTTTTTCTTCTCCAGGCTCAACAAGAATACAGATTTTTGAATTGTAATGAGTATCTAGTGCTGAGCTCTCTTGCTTTCAGATAATTTCAAAGTCACTTCTAGGCATCAGATCGCAGTGCAGCCCTAGAATTCTTTTTGGTTGCTAGCCTCCAAATTGTTCTCTGGGCTTGGATAATTTAACTTCACTGTGTTCTTACTGACTACGCAAAGTAGCAAAACTTAGTCTCATTGCACACTTTTCTACCATCCCAACTTCAAATTTAGTCCATCTAATTGGGTAGAGGCCTGTTGGTGATGTGATTCCCTGACTACCTGCCTAGTTTTGGCCAACTTTTACCATTGGCTTAATTCCTTTCATCTGGACTGGTTCAGCAGTTTACCTGATAGCAGTGGGGACACTGGTCCAAACTGAAGTCTTCATGTGTACTACAGCCTTAGTTAGAATTTTTCCTTTTGGCTTCTCTACCATGTTCTTGACCTTGCTGCAAGTAGCAGTAGAGGTGTTTGTTCTATTCAAATGTCTGTGAGTTTTTTATATTTAAAATAGCTTTTTTTCCAAAAAGAAGTTTTAAATTCTTTCTCAAGCAGTGCCAAGTTAATTTTGTCGTGGCCCCATTAGAGTTCTGCATCTGGGCACCACAATGCTGCTGGTATTCAGTTACTCTGTCCAGTATTAATACCTTATCTATATCTAATTCTGATAGAATTTTATTTTCCCTTTTTAATTCAAAACAAATATAGATACACTTCACTTTGGAATATGTATTAGAGTTCCTCCCCTCTGAGAGGAAATCTCGGTATAGTCCCCAGATAAAAGATTCAAATGTCACAAGTTCTCTTGAGGTCTGAAGCTCTCCAGTTGAGCTCCCGTTTGTCTTGGCTGAGATGATGTTTGGGTTTTTTGGTCTCAAACTGTGATAGCGGGTACAGATTCATGAGAAAAACTTCCTTTGATCTGAGAAAAAGTAAAGATTACAAGTAAATTTACATAACAGCTTGTGCTGTGTGTCACTGCAGCAGAGAGGAGTTGTCACCATTTCTGCTTTCAGGGTTCTTTGTGTATCTTGGTTAAAATTTCTTTATCAAACCAAGGAATAAGAACTGATGTTTAGTTGGAATAATAATAATACACTTAAAATATGGTGATAGGGCATAATGAGGACGTAAATGAAGTACCTGAATCCATTTCATAAGAGTTTTGATTTGTTATGATGACAAAAAGGAACAAAATTGTCATGAGGTCTGCTAGTACCATAGGAATGGCTTCTCTAAAGTCTGAAAATCTTTGATAAAGTAGTAAGCAAAAGTTACTAAAAGCAATAATTTTTTTGTGTTTCTGTGTAGTAACTTAAACTGATAGTTGTTGGTCCTTAGAATCAGCACCTGATTACTGATATTATTCCCTGTTTGCTGCACACAGCCACAAAAATCGTGGGACTCTTCTTTTCTTAATGATTCCTGTGAAACCAATTTGATAAACACTTTGTATTTAATCTTAATTTTGAACACGTGATTTCATGGGTGCTTTTTGTGTCACAATTTAACAGCACAAGTCTGTTTAGGATATATTTAGTAAAAACTACAAGAAAATGGAAATGTACCTTATCTAGAAGGACTAGGAGTAATGGATGCAAATTGGAAGAGGCGAGATTTAGGATGGAGATAAGAAAAGTTCTTTCCTGTGAGGGTGGTGAGACACTGGAAGAGGCTGCTCAAAGAGGTTGTGGATGTCCCCTCAAACCCTGGAGGTGTTTAAGGCCAGGCTGGATGAGACATTGAGCAACCTGGTGTAGTGGGAGGAGGGATGAAACTAGATGATCTTGAAGGTCCCTTCAAATCCTTTGATCTTCTCTGTGTGGTTTACATATAGTACAAAAGTTGTTATAGAATGTGGGGTTGTTTGTAAGTTTGGAATTCTGAATTTTCTTAGAAGTGGACTTTGTTTTTGGTGACTAAGGAATTATTTCACCCATTTTACTGAATGTTTCAAAATTTCAAGATCAGGCTGTCAGTAAGCAAAGAATACTGGTTTTAGTTGTTTAGATTTATGTAAAGTTGTACTGAGATCCATCCATACTTTTCTTTGATTGGTAAAAAGCCACATATCTCGAAATCTAAATTCATTCTGTCTATTCAGAGGGTCAAAATATTAATGGAGCTGTTCTGCTTTTGATGAAATTAAGTATTACTGGCTTTTTCTCTGACCTCATCCAAGGGCTTGAAGGTAGAATCCAGGGGACTTTCAGCTAGGTCACAATATTGTCATTATCTAGGCCCACAATATTAAGAAATGTGAATTACAAGAAGAAAAAGAAATACAAATATAAAATGACACTTCTTTTGATCTGAAGTAACATGAAATAAGCTGACTCAGAGACAAGTCTTTCTGAGTGTTTTTCATACACAGGCAATTTTGAAATAAGCTGGCATTCCTCATGGAACAGTATAATTTTTTTGTGTTACTTTTGGTATATAT
Organism: Turnix velox; assembly: GCA_013400935.1. Taxonomy (NCBI): domain Eukaryota; kingdom Metazoa; phylum Chordata; class Aves; order Charadriiformes; family Turnicidae; genus Turnix; species Turnix velox. Next base: position 20,016 of record VZTY01006121.1, read on the forward strand.
TTCCCCTGATTGGGAAAAAAAACTGTTTTCTTATAATTTACGAGTAGGGATGAAAAGATGGTTAGAATACCTTTCTTTTGGGAGTATCTTCCTTTTTAAATTTACTCTGAAAGTATTTGTCTTCTTTCTTGTGTAGTAGTTGGCAAAATTACAATTGGTCTTCTTAAATCACTAGAAAGAAGGTAAATATTTTTCCTTAGCCCAGTTTTCCAGAAGCAATGTCAAAATGTAGCAGTTCAAATCAGCTTCTCAAAAATTTCATATCATAATTTTGCTGAGCTTTTGGAGAGCCCAAGGGTGGAGATAAAGTCTGTTGAATTCTTTCTGTTCTCACTGAATTTCTCAACACAGTCTCAAAACAGAACTTCAATCAAATAACTCTGGATGAAAACTCAAAGTAAAAAATAAAATCCTAAGTGTATGATGTTTTAGAAAAATGCCACCAGAGGTAGATGCTTAATTGAAAAATGCTGAAATTCAAAGCAGTGGCTGATATTTTGGAGTTCAATGACTCAGTTTTTCTCATTTTCTTTAATTTGATCATTGTATCTGTAACTCACATACCATTATCATCAGATTCTTCTCTTTTTCAACTCTGATTTTCTTAAGGATTTAAGTCATAAAGAAATACCCTGTAGCATAACAAAGAACTATAATAAGAAAGAGAATAATGTGAAACCTTCTGGGGATAGTTCTGCCTCAAAGGATTTTTAGGTTAACCTGAAAGTTTTCCTCTAGTAAATATGTTTAAAACCTCTCACAGTCCTGTGCAGGGATGTTTTGGATTAAACAATGTTGACACCTCATTTATTCTGGCTATATTTCCCATTAGCTCTGTTATAAAATATACTTTGAGTAATTTTTTGCTTTTGATTATTGTAATGACAGGGCTCTGGATACTTTATGAAGCTCTTTAGATTCTATATCTCTCTATGCAGCTTGTTTTCCTCTTGAGACATGGACAATTCACACAATGTGTAGAGGGGCTTTTTTAGTTTTTTTCTTGGACTGTTAAAAAGGGCTTTTCATCCTTTTGCAATTATTTTTCCAATTTTAGCTCTGATGTCCAATCACGAATAGTTCAAGGACAATTTGCAATGGAACAGATGATTTTTTTGGCTTCTAAATTTAACCTGAAGCAGAGAAAACAGTCTGGACACAGTCCTGGGCAAAAAGAAAAGATGTTAAAAGATGTGTTGTATAGTTGAATTAGTTATTGTTAGAATAAAACTTTCTTCTGCTTTCCAATTTACACTGGAACAGAAAAGGGGGGGAAAAAAGCATATACAGTGACTTCAGGTGCTGAGACCAGATGAGACAGCAAGGATTTAGCAGCATATTAGGATTGTGATCTATGGGTGGCATAAATTAACAAGACATCCCAGTTCCTGAATAGAAACAAAGCAAAGTTATTTGAGAAAATGTGTGTAATTAGAAAACTGAAGGAGATTTTAAAGTATTCGTGTTTGTCTATCAGCAGTTGAGTTTTAAACCCCCTTTGAGATCTAAACTTTGCTTTAGATCTCAAATTCAGCTGAAAAGCAAAACGTCAATACCTTCAAAATTTAACCTGAAGGCCAGTAACTTTGAAAAGTTTTTCTGTGACAATTAAATCTTTGCAAAGATGAATTACTGTGCAGTTAAGCCCTATCTGTTTCAAGACACTTTATTTTTAAACACTGTCAGCAAATACAGTGCCCTGTTTTCCCAGCTTTGTTATAATTTTGTGACAGAATTTTAGATTGTTCTATGAATTTGTAAAAAGAATAAGATAAAAATCTGCAGGAAAACATTCTCAGTGCATTCCTCAGAGGTCAGGATTTTGTCCAAGAAGGTGGTTTGTGAAACCCCATTAAGACATTTTATCTTCCATGGATCTAAGGATGATTGGAAGAATGTCTGTGCTCATGATGTATGTTTTTCAGAAAGTTTGTATGCTCTATAACTGCAGACTTGAATTTTTTGGGAAGTGTAATCTCTTTATAAGTACTTATGAAAAATGATTGAAAGAACTAGATAATACATTTACTTAAGAGAAGTTAAAGCTAAAGTACCAATAGTAACTTCTAACTAGATGCTGGTGTAACTAATTCCACCATAATAACAATAATAACTTTTTATTGTGTTAAAATGTCATTTTATCTATTACAAGCAGTCATTTCAGACATAAATAGATATCAGGGCCAATGGTGTTATGGTGGTTGTATTTCTGTTGCTACGCTTGTCTTGAATCCTGCCTCTTGGAGAGCACTTGTAGGAGGTTCTTTGGAATAAACAAAGGATGAGATAAATCTGGATTTTATTATTTATTTCACGTTGAGTGTTATTGTTCCTTTCACCAGTCACTTCAGCTGCCCTTTAGCAAGTACTAATAAAATGTGAACGTCACTGGTTTTCTGGACATGTTACAACAATGGCTTTATTTTCATTCTCCTTCCGTATCAACTAGCATCTTAAAAACTGGAAGTGTGGTAGGTAAAACAGCCAGAAGAGATTTTCCAACCAAGTTTTTTGTAGGTTTCTGTAGTTTGTTAGCCTGCCATGATTAAGTTTTTATATAGTCACTTTCTGTAGCTAATGCCCTACAGCATTAGCTGTACTGTGGGTACACCAACACCCACAAGCCATGACCTTTTAGGTTCAACAGTAGGAAGACTTAACCAAAAGCCCTGAGCAAATATTTTAATAATATCTCTGCATTCATAGCAAGATATTTAAATCTTCATGGGGCTAGGGTTAGTGAAAGGCAATATCCTACCAAAATCTAGCTTACTTTTTACTTGAATCTCCTTTCTCCTTATGTCATAGAATCATAGAATGGTTTGGGTTGGAAGGGACCATAAAGATCACGTCCCTACCCCCTATCATGTTAGGGACACGTCTCACTACACCAGGTTGCTCAATGCCTGATCCAGCCTGGCCTTAAACACCTCCAGAAAGGTGTCATTGATGTTGTCAAGCTGCATTGCTCTTGTTCACACTTAAACAGCCATTAATTAGTTTGACCACAGTGTCAAGACCATGCCTGAAAGTCTTTTCTATTACCGAAAACTTCTTTGAAAAGTGAAAACAAGAGGGAAAAGAAAGAGGTGCCAGT
>VZTY01006121.1:24538-42563 GCA_013400935.1 Turnix velox
AATAATATCTCTGCATTCATAGCAAGATATTTAAATCTTCATGGGGCTAGGGTTAGTGAAAGGCAATATCCTACCAAAATCTAGCTTACTTTTTACTTGAATCTCCTTTCTCCTTATGTCATAGAATCATAGAATGGTTTGGGTTGGAAGGGACCATAAAGATCATGTCCCTACCCCCTGTCATGGTAGGGACACCTCTCACTACACCAGGTTGCTCAATGCCTGATCCAGCCTGGCCTTAAACACCTCCAGAAAGGTGTCATTGATGTTGTCAAGCTGCATTGCTCTTGTTCATACTTAAACAGCCATTAATTAGTTTGACCACGGTGTCAAGACCATGCCTGAAAGTCTTTTCTGTTACCGAAAACTTCTTTGAAAAGGGAAAACAAGAGGGAAAAGAAAGAGGTGCCAGTGCCAGTTGGCTAGAGCCACTAACAGCTCTTGGTTTGAGGTGAACCCTTGGACAGCCAAGCACAGCAGGACTGTTGTGCCACTTAGCTTTGGGTGCTTTTGGGTAGAAGTCCCCTGTTAGCTGAGCTGCCATGTATCCTGAACCTTGCTCCTGAGGTTATGTGCATCCAACCTGCTTGAGATGATAGGTATAAGTGCCCCTTGAGCCTAATTGTGTTTTAGCTCCTTCTCATTCCCACAGTAAAATGGAAAAATTAAGGGGGAAATCTTGTTATTTCTAGCTCTCCCTGGGCTCCCTATCCACTGAGCAATTTGTGGTACAAAGTATTTGTTACATAAGGTTCTTGGGTTTATGATGTGGCATGTAGGATCAGTAATACTGGACATTCTTAAACTAGGGCATTTTTTTGGTATTTCAAGGTTTCTCTTTACCAGTTCATACTTTTTCAATTAAAAAAAATGTTATCAGACTAGAAGCTTAATTTTTTTTTATTGATCCACAAATAGACTGCACAGACATACCTCTGGTTTTGTAAAGGAAATCTAAATTTAATGATAATGTTATAAATGCAATTTGCTTGACCCATCTCTTATTATTGTTGCACATTTTATTCAGTTATGGCCAGATCAAAACACCACTACAAGATTTTTGTTCATGGTTATTTCAAAACTGGCAGAAAAAATCCCAATTGTTTAACTTTTAAAGCCTTCAACTTTCCCAAGGCTGCTTGTTGTATACTAAAGGATCTTTTAATTTAGCCATAGAATTCTGTATTTTGGATTCATTTTTTTGAGTTTTTTCCCTTTCCATCTAAACCTGAATGTTAAGCTCTTTTTCTGTGCCACATAATAGCTGGAACTTAAGTAAAGACCTTGGGAAGTCTGGAGTTTTAGTCTAACCAGAAAAGGAACCTTTGTGTTTTATTTTTTCCTCTTCTAACTAGACAAAAAGGTCTCATATAAGATGTTGCCTTTGGCAGCAGTGGTGGTGTCATATGATTATTGTGTAAGCTCCTAAACTTCAATTACCTTCTATGCTTTTTGGTTCCTCAGGGAAGTGTAGAAGCTGCTGTTAATGTTTGGTTCAACCTGCCATCATGTACATCCACTCACAATAGTTTCAGGATAATGCACTAAAAGTGGCAACAAGGTAGCCATAGTAAGATTGAGAATAAATTGTTGGCTTTCTGGTATTTCCATGCATGCACCATCCAAGTATTATATAATAACTGTGTAAACTAAGAGTTCTGGAAGCATTCAGAGTCTCGGGAGATATTTAAGTCATAGAATCATAGAATAGTTCGTGTTGGATTAGTCCTATTCAGTGACAGCTCTGTCAGTCACTATGATCTTGTCCAGGAGGGTTGGCCCTGCACAGAAGAATCTGGAGCTTTCAACTATTTAATTCTCAATCCTGTTAGTAGTTCATGCTTAAGATGTTGTTTACAGAGATTTTTTTATTGCTATTCTAATGATAGGTTAGTGTTTTCATTCTTGTCCTAGTCAAACCATCAAGAAAGATGATAGGATTTTTTTTTTTCCTTTTAATTTTTAAAATTTTCAGAAAGATTTCCAAACACAGGATTGTCAGCTAGGACAGACAGACTTTCTGAGAAATTTTCCTGATTAATTACTTCTGACAGCTCACCTGTCAATTTAACAGACTTCTGTTTAAGGAAAAACATTTTTTCCCCCCCTTTGGTTGCTATGAGAGAGGTCAAGGATGGAATAATTGATGGTTTATGATGCAACATTTGTAAAGGGTTTATTGTAACAAAGGTGGAAAAAAACCATCTGTAGCTGCAGAAACAAAGTAAAAAAAAAAGTTAGGTCTTGTATAAACTCTGATGATCTACTCATCATCATGGNCATCTGTAGCTGCAGAAACAAAGTAAAAAAAAAAAAAAAAGTTAGGTCTTGTATAAACTCTGATGATCTACTCATCATCATGGACTAGAAAGCAAAAAATAATACCAACAATAAAAATCCCCACTCAAAAAAGTTAAAAAAAAAAAAAAAAAAGGTTCTTGGCAGCAAGTTTTCTTAGGCAACTTGCCAGTATCCTGATTCAGTGTTTATGGGAACATCTTGAAATGACTCCCAAATTAATGACTGTATCTTCCATCACTCCAGTCTGATGTCTGAACATGAGGAGAAATAAACAATAGTTAATGATCTGGAAGCTGCTGGCAGTTACTGTATTAGTTCTGGTTCTTATTTTGACTTACAGCAAACTGTTCTGATCAGATGTTTATCTCTGAAGAACACATGCAATGGAAAATTGCACCTCAGATTGCTATCCATTTCAGTCTCTTCCACTGGGACAGTTTCACACAGGACAAAATTATTTCATTTTGATTTTGTGGCTAGTTGTTTCTAAGATTGAGAGGGCTGCTTTACAATAGATGGTGTTTTTCTTTTTATTTTTTAAACTATTTTCCTTTTGGTAAGAGACCCTGGGCACCTGAACATACTGCACTGTGGGGTTCCCCTGTGAACTCAGCAGGGATATGTGCACAGATGTGCCAAAAAGGCTTTTTTCCTGCCCAAGGCTTTTTTCCTTGGCCAGGCCAAGGTGCTGGGGAGAGGCAAATAGTTTTGAACTCAAGGCTGTCAGATGATGAATTGCTACAAGATTCAAGATCTCTCATTTTACATTGTGTGGATGTCTGATGCAAAGGGCTTCTGTGTCATTAGATGTAAAAGCAAAGCTTTTTATTTTTGTCCCTGCCCTTTTGGAATTAATTTATTGTTTTCATGAGGAGCATCATAAGTTGTTTTTTGGGGTTTTTTTCCAAATTTTGAAGAAAATCCATATGTAATTGTGTGCATAAATAAGATCCAGAGATCCATATGCTGGATTTTACAATCATGTGGTAAAAGCTTTCAAAGTCAGTTGTGAATGACCTCATTCTAACATTGGAATCAAGTCTCTCCAGGTCCCTTAGCAGCTTCATAGGCTCACATGTTTCTGCAAATGCTTTTTATTTTTGCAAAGGAATATTCTGTAGCAACTGGGGACATAGTTCTGCCAGGATGCCTTTAGTTATTCAAGCCTAGAGCCCTGGTGCTTCAGGCACCACGTTAAATAACACCATCCTTTACAATGCTGCTTTTTAAGATTTCTTTTTCTGTCATCCTAAATGTGGCATTCTTTTTCTTCCTCAGAGATCAAGAAAAATAATTCCCTAATATGTAAAGACTGAAGCTTTTTCTAGTATCTTTTTGTCTTTCTCTTTCAGGGAGACGGATAGAGTGTTTTATTTACTACGTAAATCTCTCTTAAAAATGCTCATTTCTAGTCACAGAATGTCAGGGCTTGGAAGGGACCTTGAAAACTAGTCCCAGAAGGAAGACCTGCATTTGCATTAATGAGCATTGTAATACTATGTTTAATTATTTTTTTTTCATATTTGAAGCTATCACATACCAAATTGAACATTCCTCTTTTACTGAGGGTTTTTCATTTTCAGTTCCATTGGTGGCAGACTAGAGCCTAAGGTTGTGTTGTATTGAGAAATGCAGTTATATATATATATGCTTATAATGCCATAATTCTTTATGTTGCTGTGTTATTTATATGAGTATGATGTCTTAGAGAAGTTCTAGAAATCCTCATTTGGAATGATTCATAAAGAACATCATTTTATATGTAACTTGGAATTGTCCAGCTAGGACTGATCAAAATCTTTGTTGCATTAGAATATCATAGCTTCTCATATAATTTTGAGTCCTAAAACTATTTTCTGGCTTACTAATTGCTCTTATTCCAAGTCATCTTAATAACATCCCCTCACCTCTAAGAACTGTTACTGTTTTTCTATTTACATCTCTAATGATGTGCTCGGGTGGTTGGAGAAATTGCCAAGTGATTTAGAGAAGGTTGAATTATTCTTGTGTTAATTATTGTTTTGCTTTATTGAGTGCTTTTTCTTGAAATAATTATCAGTTGTCATCTTTTGTAGACTGAGACCCCTTACAGGCATCTTGCCTGCAAACATTAGTAATGATCTCCCAATCCATTTTTGTTTCATAACCGTGCTGTTTGCAAGGCTCAGGGGGGACCTCATAGGGACTTATCAATACCTGAAGGGAGCCTACAGAAAGGCTGGGGTAGGACTTCTTAATAGGATACAGGATGGCAGGACTAGGAGTAATGCATGCAAATTGGAAGAGAGATTTAGACTGGAGATAAAATAGAAGTTCTTTCCAGTGACGGTGGTGAGACGGTGGAACAGATTGCTCAGAGAGGTTGTGGATGTCCCCTCCCTGGAGGTGTTTAAGGCCAGGCTGGATGAGGCACTGAGCAACCTGGTGTAGTGGGAGGTGTCCCTGCCCGTGGCAGGGAGGTTGGAACAAGATGTTCTTTAAGGTCTCTTCCAATCCAAACCATTCTATGATTCTATCTAGTCTGACAAGAAACTATAGGCTGTTTGAAGTAAGCTTCTGAATTAACAAGTTGTTTTTTGTAATGGTGGCTACTTAATTTGGAATGTAAAGTTATTATTAACCTTTACTGAAAATGTAGTTTAGAAAATTAAAAAAAGAGGTTCTGCTGGGGATGAAAAAAAATATCCATTGAGTTTGGGTAAATTACCCTGTGTTAATTCATTGAAATGTAACTGTTTTTTCAGTTGAAATAATGTAAATCTAGACATTAAAGAAATTAACTCATGAATTAAAAACCTCCTTTTAAGAAGGGTCTCTTATACCTACCTTAAGAAAAAAGGAAATTAGATTTTCAAGAGCCAGCAATTATAATTTCAGGTATAGGGGAATGCTCAATAAACTCGGGCAGATTGCCAGGCCACAAAGACCTTTCCCACTCTGCAGTTCTCCTCTGTGTTAGAAATAGGAGAGGAGGCAATATGCAACCAATCCTGCAGCTGAATTTGAGAGAGAACTCCTTTTGGGGCTTGGCAGGTTTAAGTTTGCCTCACTCATGTCAGTCACATTTGGCACCTCTGTACTCTATTTCATCTTGGTTTAAACCAGTAGATACGCTGTAGATGGACATCATAGCAGAAATATAGTATTTTACTGTCATAAATACATCTTAGTCTGCAGTTCTATTCCATCTTTTTCATCCAAACTATTTTTTATCAATTTTATCCATTTTACCGCTTCTCTGGAGGTGTTTAAGGCCAGGCTGGATGAGGCTCTGAGCAACCTGATCTAGTGGGAGGTGTCCCTGACCATTCTGGGGTGCTGGAACTAGATGATCTTTAAGATCTCTTCCAACCTAATGGATTCTATGATTCATTGTTTCACCACGCTCACCATAAAGGATTTCTTTTTTTGTATCTAGCCTGAATCTCCCCTCTTCCAATTTACATTTGTTATTACTAGTCCTTCCATCACATATCTTATTAAAAAGCCCTACCCCAGCCTTTCTGTAGCCCCCTTCAGGCATTGAGAAGCTAGTGTGAGGTCCCCCTGAGCCTTCTCTTCTCCAGGCTGAACAACCCCAACTCCTTCAGCCTGGCAGTTGTTCCAGCTTTATCATCTTTTTGGCCCTCCTCTGGACCTGCAGAACATGAAAGAAGCAGCCAAAGTGCTTAGACATGATGCTGTGCTCTATATTATTACTTTTAGAACTGAGTCTGCCTTCATTAATCTGGCCTTCATTTCTTGGTTTTGAATAAATCTTTCACCATATTAAAAATTTATTTTGTGAATGGTCAGGGGCAGTGCTACAAGTTATATATCTGCATTTGAAAACATGAGTCCATGTCCCAGATTAATAGATAATTTCATAAAATAGATACAGCAGAATTGCTCTGGTTGTGGCCAGAGATGGTTTATGCTTTGTAATTCAAATTGGCACACTTTTTTCCTAAGTACAATGGAATTGAGCAACAGATTTTTTTAAAATTTATTTTTAAAATCTAGTGTGGCTTTTTTCCACAGTAAAGATCACTCTGGATAAACTTCACTTGAAAATATCTATAAGCAAAAGATGTGCACAAACCATGGCCTATTGAAAGAGAAAAATCACTTTCATTTCAGAGAATGTCAGGGATTGGAAGGGACCTCCCATAGACAACAAAATAACTCTACTGAACCTCTAGAACACATAACTCGTGCAGAATCACAGAATATCAGGGATTGGAATGAACCTCAAGAGATCATCTACTCCAATCCCCCTGCCAGTGCAGGAACACCCAGATCAGGTCTCACAGGAAGGTGTCCAGGTGAGGTTTGAATGTCCCCTGAGAAGGAGACCCCACATCCTCTCTAGGCAACCTGTTGCAGTGTTCTGTCACCCTCATTGTGAAAAGGTTTTTTCTTATATTTCTGTGGAACCTCCTGTGTTCCACCTTGATCCATGGACTGATAACTAGAAACCATGCTTGGGTGTGAGAACAGCAGGCAAACTTATGCTCATGCCATTACACCCATTTGACAGCATGTCTCTAGAAATAGCATCTGAATTATACTCCTACATGTTGGAACAGAAGGGACTGGAGTATATTATTTTCATGGATCTTCTGCCTGACAAAGGTGAAACGAGCTGTCTTAGCATATGACACATATAGCTAGACCTTCTGTTTAAGGTGTAACCCATCTATGAAATGCTGAACCTTAATTTCAAATGATGGTTGGTGAACCTGCTGTGATTTTACATAATTTTTTTGTGTTCTATTTTAATAGCACCTTTATTGGTTTTGATTTGATGATTGCATTTATTAGTCCTCTCTCTGCTGGCTGGAGGGTTGTGGACTAGAAGTTTCCTCTTTATAAAAGTTAATCTAATCCCTGCTTTTGGATTTTGGCTCTTCTGCTTTGCTATTTTGACAGTCCCAGAGTGCCCCCCACCTACTGGGATGCTTCACTGCTCTGAACATGCAGGGGGTATTTACCAGTTATTTCTGTACCCTTTGCTAGTGGGCTTTAGTAAGAAGTACCATGAAGTTTTGCACCATCTGCATAAATTCTGACAGAAATATCCCATTCAGTGTTAGAACAGCACGAGGAATGTTGCCAACATTAAAGAGTATTCTTTGCATCAAAGTTCCCAGTGTATGATTGTGCAATTATTGAAGTAATAAAGTTTTGAGCTGGTACACGCCTGTAACTTCCTTATACTTTTCCTATTAAAGCAAAATGCCCTTCAGCTTTTCACTTTGTTTTACATTCACTTCATTTCCCAGAATAATTAAATCTTAGTCATTCTCTGTAATGCCATACAGGTAGCAACACAGGCCTGCTTTACAATCACAAAAGTAGAGCTAGGTGGTGCTTGCAGTGTACTTTTGGAAGATTAACCATTTTTCAGTAAGTTACATTATAGAAGAAAGTAAAAATTAAATATATGGACACCTGAGGCCCCATTTGTATATAATCATAGAATTTTTTGGGGTTGAAAGAGACCTTAAAGATAATCTAGTTTCATCCCCCCTTGCCATGGGCAGGGACACCTCCCACTAGACCAGGTTGCTCAGTGCCTCATCCAGCCTGGCCTTAAACACCTCCAGGGAGGGGGCATCCACAGCCCCTCAGGGCAACTTGTCCCAGTGTCTCACTCTGAAGAATTTCCTTCTTAAATCCATCCTAAATCTCCCCTCTTCCAATTTGCATCCATTACTCCTAGTCCTGCCATCCTGTACCCTATAAAAAGTCTTACCCCAGCCTTTCTGTAAGCCCCCTTGAGTTAAGGTATTGTTTATAGTTGTATAAAGAAATATAACTCTCCTGATTTCATTGCAAAAATTAGGTTCTACCAAGTGAGATCTTGGGATTTCAGATAACTTGCTACTGTATAAACAGTACTCCATCACTAAATATTAAGTAAGACTGAGATGGTTTAACAGGGTCCCTGTTGTTTGTTTACCTGTTTTATGAGACCAGAATTAAAAAAAAAAACAAACCCTAGTTTTTTTTCAGGCAATGTGTGAATGCCCACTGTAAGGTTTGCACCAATTTTCATAACCTTAATTGCACGAGTCTCAGTGAAGGGCTTTGATTCACTCCAAGTCCCAAAGGCAGCTTTCCAGTTTAATTTTTCTTCTCTAGACTGTGATAACATTCTTTTAGGGTTGCCTCTTATATTGTACAACTATCTTGAAGCTTATCTAGTACTGATCTTTGTCATTTAGGAAATGTTGCTTTCATCTGAGAACTCATAACAGTCAGTCAGTGTGTGCCATTCATAACTAGAAAGCCTCTGCTCTCCATTGTTCTTTTAATTAATGATTGCTGATTGGTTTGACTTGCTGCACATTGTTGCCTGGCATGATCAAAGAAAATCCAAGATTAATCTGCTAAACTAGATGTCAGATTAGTAAATTCTTCTGTGCTATTACAAAGATTTTTCTCCCTCACTAAAGGCCTGTCAGAGGATGATGGCTTGGCTATACCTCTGACAGGTCAGCCCAAAGGTCAGGCCCTGAAAACATGCCCACATTAATGCAGCAAAGCATGATGAGTCATTTATATCCAGTTTAGAACTCCAAGCTCTCTCCTGGTGAATGCTGAGAAAAAAGATAATTTACTTCGATTGCTTCTGAATACAGCTGTAGAAAGAATTTATACCCTATCATGTTGTGCACACATAGAGGTTTTGCTCAGGTCAGTAGTGGAATCAATCAGTGTAAGCCCAAGGATAAAGTGTTGTGTCTTTTCATCAAGCTTTTCATGTGTAACCCCTTTACCCAGAAATTGATGGACAATAGGAGGACCTAGCTTCAGTTTAGATGTATAGGTAACAAGCAGTGGGCTGGAGCCCCAGCCATAAACCTTCATATATTTCACTAAACTCTCTCTTTAATGAATCCTATAGTCTGATCTTCTCCATTTATAGATTGTCTTTTATGAAAGGCAGCCCCTAAAAATGCTTCAAACGAAAAATAAACACAGAAAACCTCTATCAAAAATTATAAACACAGTAACATGCAAATAACAATCTTATAGCTCTGTCTTTTGGTGCAGCTTTTCTGGAGACTCTTGGTTGATCTGCAAGAACAATTCAGAGCCTGAAAATGTCAGATCCTGCTAGATAGCAAGGCTTAATATGAGCTGCCTGATGATCCTGTGTCACAAGCTGCTTTTATCCACTTCTTTATGTCTTCATTAGCCACTGCAGTTTTGGGGCTCAGCTCTTAGCCAGAAAGCAGAGAGTTTGAACTTTAACAAAGTCCTTCTGTCTACTACCTAAAAGATGCTGAAACCAATCTTTTCATCCTTTCTTCTGTAGCATCTGCATCCCAGTGCTAGAAGCTATCGGTTAGGATTAAGGATTGAAATATTCTCCCCCAGTAACATGGATGTAGTGGATTGATGGGGCTTCGTCTCTCTTTCACTTCATGAAATGCTTCCTTATCTCCAGAAATTAGAGTTTGAGCTTGAACAAAGTCCCTCTGTTAAATACCTAAAAGATGTTGGAACCAGTCTTCTCTTTTCATCCTTTCTTCTGTAACATCTGCATCCCAGTGCTAGAAGCTATTGGTTAAGATGAAGGATTGAAATACTCTCCCCCAGTAACATGGATGTAGTGGATTGATGGGGTTTCTCTCTTTCACTTTATGAAATTCTTCTTTATCTCCAGAAAAACCTTTTCAGCAGAAGAATATGTAGTTGTGTTTCAGGCCTGTTGACTTGGCCCTTTGAGTTGTCTCATTTGGACCATGTTTCAATGGATTAATTCTCCATTTTGATCTCCTGCAGAATGACTTTCATGGTGCTGTTGAAGCCTAAAGCTGCTTTTGCTACTAGACTTCTGCTGCAAATCTTGCACCTTACCTCATTTTGATGAAGTTTTCTGTAGCTTTTTCTTTTTTCCCTTCTTCAAATGATTCTCTTTCATTCCATTACTGTCTCTACTACTCAGGATGCCTATGGCAGGAGGATTGGAACTTGATGATCTTTAAGGTCCCTTCCAACACAAACTATTCTATGATTCTATGATGAACAGTGATCTCTCAGATATTTTCATGCTAATAATGACAGGCAGATATGAACATTTTTATAATGTTTTTAGAGTTTGTGACACCATAACTTTTGAGCTTAAGTGCAGTTAGGGAAAGCGTTTACTGATTCTGCTTGTAACTGAATGTCTGAAACAACTTATTCTTTCTTCATTGCTTTTGCTATTAGTGTCTCACACATGGTCAACAGATTAAATATCATTATTTCTATTAAACAGTCAAAAAATGTTTACTTTTCACTTGAAAGGTCAGGGAAGAAAAACTGTTAGCTTGGGATCTGTCAAGTTGCACTCCTCAGTTGACTTTTAAACTTCTAGATTGTTAATCAGCTTTCCTCCTACTCATTGAAAAATTTCTGGAGAGGTTTATTTTTTCAGCCTAATTAGCTCTCTGCCACAAATAAAAGATGTTTTCCAAACCTCAGAGTAGGCCATGGGTTTATGAAGTGGAAAGAAATGCATAAAACTTCTATCCTTTTTTTGTCTATTGAGGGAACATCATAATTGGAGAAGTGGAAAAGAAGCTGCCACTTCTTTCATGTTTTTAATTTGTGGGGAAGTTAATTAGAAATGTTGTTTCTTCAGACAGTTGTTGATTCTCTGCTGTGAAAGGCACTGTTGCTTGGTTTTGTTTGTGTTTTGTCAATCCATGGTCTACAGCACAAGTAGAGAGGGTTTAGCTCATTCTGTAATTGTGAAAAATGCAGCATCACCTCCTGATTTACATTTTGTTACAGGTCATAGTGCTTAAATACTCCAAGGATATACTATATGGTTTCCTGTAAATCTGCAAACTGAACTGGGGTCGTTTTGCACCTCAACTTTTTTCCATGCATGTCAGCAGATTGCTGCAGTTTCCTTAAGACAAAAGAAGAAGGAGGGCAGCTGAAAAGAATTAATATTGAACTTGACACATCAAAAATGTAATTTGTCACTTGTGATTAAAGCCTTTATCTTTAGTTCTATTTTTATATTCATCACGGGTCTCCCTTAGCTATCATTAGGCTCCACATGGTTGGAGTTTGTCTGACCTTTGATCCATCACCACAGACAAAGGGATCTGTTGCTGCTAAACTGGAGCCCACGCTAGTCATCACCAGTACATATCAACAACTGGAAGCTTAGTTAATAAGAATAATCATCATCAGTTTAGCTACTCCCATTAATTATTAACTCTGGGGGGTTGATGGTAGATGCTGATCTGCAAAAGCAAAATTAGAATCACAGCAAAATTTAACTTCAGGAATTCTCACTCTGATGATTTGATCTGATGTTGAAAGAAAGGATGGTGGAAGCATGATATATTCTCAGAGGTATATTCATACACTATTCAGCTAACAGAATAGGGAGTGATTGTCTAACAAACTTTCTATAATTCAGGAATTCTCACTCTGATGATTTGATCTGATGTGGAAAGCAAGGATGGTTGAAGCAAGACGTATTTTCAGAGGTATATTTGTACACTATTCAGCTACCAGAATAGAGAGTGATTAACAAACTTTCTAACATTTTTCCTTTTTCCTGAGGCCTTCCAGAAGTTTGCTGACTGCAGTAGATTTTGTGGAGGGTTGTTTTTTAAGTGGAAGTGAAATGTTTGACACATCTCTGTCCTGCTGCATCATTGTCTTGCCATGACATTACCTTCTTGCTTATCATTGTAAACCCATTCTGTCATACATAAACAAACTGAAGAAAAGCATAAAGAAAGATAAATCACTGCTTTATCAGCTGTATCTTTTCAGTATTGGTGTATGTAGCTGAAAGCTGGCAGTATTTTTATGATTGACTGTAAGAGGTATAATTTCAGAAGCAAACCATAAGTTAACTCACTATTTAGTCACACAGAAAGTCTCAGACCACAGGAGTAGGTCATCCTGTCTGTTGGTTAAACTAATTTCACTTAAACCTAGTGTTCTGTTGTGCAGTTTACTGTGGATGTCACATGAAACTCTCTTTCCTGATCCCATGTGCTTGCTGAGTTTGTCCTGTCACTTTCCACAATAATAAAATCCCAAGCCAAGCCCTTAGCTTGGTCCCCTGTGAATGCAGCGAAGACTGTTAGGTTTGTGATCCTATTATTAAGTATTTTTGTGGTTGCAACTTCATTATTTGAAGGTCATTAACACACTTCCTCTTTTACTGCAAGTCATTGTGGGCTAAAGTAATTATTTTAGGCATCTACGTTTTGTTTATCAACATCTAATCAGAAATAGCTTGTCGTTGCTGGAAGTTAGAACAATAGCTTGCCTAGAGTTATTATCCAGAAGACCAATTTCCCCCCTCAGACTGCCTTGAGCATGTCTGGTGTGGAAATGCTGATGATTAAAGATTAGAAGCTGAGCATTTAAAGGCTGAAAGCAACAAAGCAGCGTTGTGATTCCTCAATGTGCTTCAACACAGGTGCTATTTTTTTAGCATGAAGACAAAAAGTTGGCCCTTAGCTTTAAGATGCAACATCAGTAAGGATCTAAGGACCACTTGTCATTAAGCTCCAACACTTAAGAAGTAATTTTCTCTTTTTTTAGGATCCTTTTTTTAGGAGGTGTCCCTGTCCATGGCAGGGGGATTGGAACTAGATGATCTTTAAGGTCTCTTCCAACCCAAACCCTTTTATGATTCTATGATAATTTTAGTAGTTTTGTAAATTGGTTTTGGTGGCAAATTTATCTCATTGATGTGAATCTCCAGATCTTGTTTAAAAGTGATTCTCAGTACTGATACAAGAAAAAAAAAAATTCTTCTCTATGACCTTCAGATTTTAATTTTTGACTTTCTGAATCTGTATTTATGTGGCAATTGTCCTAGTTTCTTTAGAAACATTTCTCTAAGCAAATTAATACTGAAGTCAGCTTTTCCACCTCCACTTCTTGTATCAAACCAACCAACTTGGAATGACTTGATAAGGTCTAGTTTTATCTTCACACTTCCTAAAGGTGACCATTGAGAACTTAGAGTGAGGGCAAGGAATGCAGGTTTCTGATACATCCTAATACTTTGACAGCACTATGAACTATTGAGAGGAATTTTTATCAAAATTCTGTAGGATTTTTGTCATTTACATGAATTGGTCAGGCTCTTTTTGACTTTTAAGCATTTTTTTTTAACATTTTCTCAATAGCTTGATCCCACAGCCACCACAAACTCATAGGATTTCTTCACTAATGGTCCTTTCTTCCTTGCTGAAGTGCTGCTGGAGTGTTTTAGCCATTTGGGGATAATACCATGCTGTATAAAAGCAATGGAAAAATCCTACAACCTGAGGAAATCTCTCTTTCTGTGATGAAGATGCTGTCCATCTGGAAAGAGAATGATCTTAAGACTTTAATATCAGACCTTAATCCCATCGTATTCTTTCCCATGCTGCAGCTTGTCCTGGTTTTCAATTTGGGGTTCCTTTTCTTCTTCTTGAAAAATCAGTATTGGTAATGATTATTTGGCAAGATTTAGTTGCTCACAAATGATAAAGATTTTGTGAAACAGATTTGCAGCACTATCTTTCCTCTGTATGCTCCCTGCCTCCTCTTCCCCCCCTCACCTGCCTGAAAAAAAAATAAAAATCAAGCAAAATGAGAAAAGTAACAATTAAAAAAAGAATTAGTGTCAGACTATCTTTTCTTGCATTTTGAATATTTTAATATTTTGCCCTTGTAAATCCCAGGTGATGATAATTACTCTCTTATAGTGCCACAGAATCCATATAACTCTCCATTTCCCCATTTGCTTCACATGTATTTTCATTCAAATGCAGGAGATTTCCATTTTTTTTTGGTTAAAATTTTGTTTAAATTTATTGTGTGTTACCAATAAATCATTTTTATTCCTGTTAGGTCTTCTGCTGAACCTGTTCCATGCTTCTGTGAGATCAGTGCCAGCAAGACAGCTGGAGAAATAAGGTACTGTTTGATATTTTACTCCTCTCTAAAAGATTGTGTACACTCTAAGTTTTCATTATTTTGGATTTCTTAGCACAAATAAGGCTTGAGCAAGTTATTGATGAGAAAAGATGTTGGTAAAAAGAGTGACTAGAGGACCTAATTTTGATCTGTTCCAGTTTTACCAATCTCAGGCCTTATATAAAGGTATTTGCCACATTTTTAACTGCCAAGCTATGTCTGAATAAACTGTTTATGCAGAGAAGCACATCATGAACAGTAAAGTCAGTTAAGCCTTTGTTTTACAATTTTCATCCTATTCTTATTATTCCAATACAGTAAGTCAAAATGAACCTAAAATTTTCCAATTGAAAAAAACCAAAACCTCTTGTTCTTTTTCATCCCTCACCTCCAGTGGTAACAATTTTCCTTGGGGGGAAAAAAAATTAAGTCATATTTTCTAAACAATGAAGCACAAAGTTTTCTCTCGTAACCAGGAGGATTTATTTGAAGTCACATATGGTTGTGCTTCGCTTGTGTAAATGTGCTTAGCACTTACTCAGCTTTGGAAGCCTGGTTCCAGTTTCATACCAATAAAACTGATCATTGCCCACTGGTGATTTGTAAAATGGACACATTTCAGTTCAATTAGTTTTGTTCTTTCCTTACTGCAATGTGGATTTCTCCATTTTTTTGTTCCCTTTGTTCCTGCAAATGGTGTTAAAGTGCTTTTTGGCAGCTGATGTTGCTAGCCATGTACAGTCTCTGGGTTTTTTTGCAGTAAAAATTCCAAGGCTATTAAAAAAAAAAATCAAACTAGCATGTCAGCCTGGCAATAGTTAAATAGGCTGTGTGCTGGAATATTTCATCATGGGGGCAAAAATAAAGTGGTTTTCCAAGTGGTGGCAGGGCTGGACACCTTACTTTGGAAATGGCAGTGGGATGAGGTGCGTGGCTGAGGGTTGAGGAACACCTATGATGTGAAAGCATTGGGAGATCATCTCTTTCCATCATCAGGCCCTTCAAACATCCATCTTAAATATTGTGCTGTTAGTCTCTGAGCTCTCTACTAATAGGGGCGATCCCTGGCACTCTCCCACTTCAGGGAGGATGCTCTGCCAGTTATCATAATAAGATTTGCATGACTGAAAGGTGGCTATGGCTTTCAGGTCCTGGATCCAGCTTTTAGTGCTCTTACTATGGTGAGGAGAGAAGGCAAACTTAAAGAAATTCACTGGGATATTTCATGGACTTGGGTATTTCTGCTAAATCTTATAAAAAATAGTGGCTGTGAGTGCTAGCAAACATGCTCTTCCAGGCTGAAGAAACCTCATGGCTGAATATTACCATGAATTAAAGAATACCTTAGAACACAACAGGCTCTTCTTTTTTTTTTTAATTTTTTAAAAAATTTTTGTAATTTCTTTTTTATTTTTTAAATTTCCTTTTTATTTCTTTTTTGGTTTTTTTTTGTTTTCCCTTTCAGTTTCCTTCCTTCCTCCTTTGATTTTCCTTCTGTTTGCTTTTCTGCGTTGCAAATAGCTTTGTTTGTTTTCATTACCTAAATTACAGGGCAAACCTTTAATTATACAGTTTGTACAGAAGGCAATTAAGAAACAATGTTTTCCTCTTGCTAACTGCATGGTTACATCTTGCCTGGGAAAAAACCAGCAGTTGCAAAGGCCTGTTTGTGTAGGTGGTTAAATCTGGTGGCAGTGGTTTGGAAGTGACAGTTACACTATGTTCCTATGGCAGTTACAGTGCCATTAAGAAAACAAACCAAAACAAGGATGGATTTGGATGAAAACATCTCTCAGTAGGTTTCAGGGGTGAATTTTAAAACTCCTTGTATGCAAAATACCAAGTATTATGTGTTTTGTGTTAATGTGGCCGGAAGCCCCTCAGGAAAATAGCAACAATTAGTTCCCAAAACTGTTTATAATGAAGGGATTAAAAATGTTTAAGTTACATATAAACTTGCTCCAGCCAGGAAACCTCAAGAGCTGAATCTTTCTGACTCAGGAGGATAAATAATCCAGTGGTGTTACTCAAATTAAGAGCAGTGGGTTGCTCCAACCCTCGTGATCTTGTTATGGGGTTTCTCAGAAGCTTTTTGGTTAAGGTGGACCCCAATTTCTGTGACAGGAAAAGAAACCTGCATCCCTCACAAAGGTGTGGTGTTGTTTGTATGGAATATTCAGCAAAATGTTGATAGTTGTAACTGAAAGGTAAATAAGGAGAGGAAAAATGTGGGTTTCTGAGTGCTTCTTACTTCAAAATAAAATTAATTCTATTAGGAGGCATCTTTATTACAGCAGGTTCTGACCTGAATGAACGGTGCTGGCATTAAAATGTGTGAGAGTATCCAATGCTCTTACAAACTGGGGACTGTAATTCAGTCTTTTCTTTCGTAGGGTCTTTTTGTATGGAAATCTTTCCTCTGTATGAACCATTTGCTAAAGTTGAGCTTTCTTCCAGAATGCCCAGGTGGCAGTGAGATAGCTGTGGTGGGGCTGGGTCCCCAACAGTGAGCATCCTGTATGTACTTAGTGTTGTCTTAGCTTCTAGCAGGGCATATAGAATCTCTAAACTTCCTGGAGAGAGCATGGGGAAGGTGAATTAAACAAAATAAATGCATAGGGATCAAGTGGACAGCTGTGTAAAGTGAAATTAGGAAAGCTGAGGAAGGTGTCCACCTTTTTTTTCTTCTTAGAGGGTTGGTACCTACTTCTAGGCTGCAGAAACACCTATGTCAGATGAGGTTCATCACAAGATACAGATTTTTTCCTCCACTTTGAGATTCATTTTTATTCCCATTGTAAAAATCTTGCTCATAATTCTAGAAGAACA
The DNA here is from genome assembly GCA_013400935.1 of Turnix velox. Taxonomy (NCBI): domain Eukaryota; kingdom Metazoa; phylum Chordata; class Aves; order Charadriiformes; family Turnicidae; genus Turnix; species Turnix velox. Next base: position 41,597 of record VZTY01006121.1, read on the forward strand.
GATTAATTCTCAAGTAAAGACATTGTTACCACAGCCAAAATGTCCATTGTCTGGGAATGTTGAGTAATTACAATGACTGCTACTGCTTAGGGAGACAAAGCTTGAAGGTAGAGTAGAACACGTGCAGGGCATAGAGAGCTGGGATTTTCTACCTTTAGAACCTTATAATGAGTTTTCAATGCTAAATTATGTTATCAAAAGCTTGATCAAGGCTTTCAAATTCCCTGTTGAACTCCACAAAATAAACATAATTTAATGTAAGAACAGCTTTTCAAGGATCTACACAACAAACCAAGACAAAATATTGTTTGCATCTCATCCAGATGAGAAAAAGGAACCAAGCAAAAGTAATCATTTTTATATTTAATGGCAAAGTCTTGGTATTTTTCATGTCAGTATGGCTTTTTTAGATGTATAGACATTCCAAATTACAGTGATTTCATTCATAGAGGAGGATATTATTTAAGGGAGTGTAAATCATTGATCATTGTCTTTTGCACAGAGGTTTGTGGGGTTTTATTTTCTGCTTTGACAGTAAATTAGGAACAATAGAGGTATTTCCTTCAACTCACTCTTTAAAGCAGCATTTATCTCAACAAGTTAGTCAGACAATGTCTATTTATTGGTTCTTGCAAACAGGGAATGAAAGCAACCCCAGAAAACAAATGTACATAGAGTGGGTACATGGTAATTTTGCTAGGAATTGCAGAGCAGGTGAGGTGGAAGAGAAAGCAAAATAAGAAATAAAAGATAGAAATCCTCAAAGCTGAAGCTGGGAATTGAGGAAGATGCATACACAGACTGTTCACATGAGAATGTGGACATATTCAACCAGGTTGAGTATCTTAACATCTATAGTCACATAAAGAGTAGATGTCACTGTAGAGCTTTTATTTGTGATGCTAATTTTTAGTCTATCTTGCATTTATGATGCTTGCTAAGAAGCACAGATGAGAAGAAAATAAAG
>VZTY01006121.1:50318-67408 GCA_013400935.1 Turnix velox
CAAATGTATTTTAGGCCATGTGATGGTGATTAATTATTTTCTTAACCATTCTGTCCATTCTATTAATTCTTGTCATAATAACATGTAAAATATGAGAAAAATATTCATGTGTACACACACAGTATGGTATCTTTTCTCTATTTCCAACATGTCCACCTCCTCTCACATGAATCAGTCCTGGTTCTTGCTTTGGACATTTTTCTAAAAGTAACTGGATTCTAGAGTCATAGAATGGTTTGGATTGGAAGGGACCTTAAACATCATTTAGTTCTAAACGTCCTGCCATGGGCAGGGACACCTCTCACTGGACCAGGTTGCTCAATGCCTCATCCAACCTGGCCTTAAGCACTTCCAGGGAGGGGGACTCCACAATCTCTCTGGGCAAAATGAGAGGTGGAACTGGTCACTAACATAGAACAAAATCTGAGTCCACTGTCCACAAGCAGCTTTGGGAATTAAGGTCCGCTTTTTTTTGTAGATATTGATATACATTGTAGCTCTACTACTTTTGCATTACTTCTGTACTCATGGAAAAGCTATCTATTAGCCAGTCTTTCTGATAAGTCATGAGTCTGGGCTGCAGACTCATTAGTACAAAGGTAAAAGTATGGACTTTCAATGTCTCATTGGTTTCCTGTTTTCATGGAATTATCAGTACAGTGCTGCCGGCAAAGTTGATTAAACTGACTAATAAGTTGAGAAGGAGTTGATAGATAAGCATCCAGTGTGATTAGATAGATTTTGCTTCCACCACAAAGGGACTGAAAATTAAAACCCTGCATGCAGAATTCGGACAAGCTATAGGTAACAAGGAAATATTAAGAATATATCAATCTCATTGCAGTTATTTTTTACTGCAAAATTATCAGATGAATAATTTTATTACTAATAATTAGTGATAACAAATAATTACTAATGATTTTATTACAATTTTACCCAGTCAGAGACCTACAAATAGTGGCATAGATGAAACTGAACTGAGAAATTTCTTTAGTTTATTAGAATAACATCTGTTTAAAACTTATGAAGCTTGTCTTAGAATCATAGAATAGTTTGGGGTGGAAGGGACCTTGGAGATCACAGAGTTCCAAACCCCCTGCCATGGACAGGGACACCTCCCACTAGACCTGGTTGCTCAATGCTTCATCCAGTCTGGTCTTAAACACCTCCAGGGAGGGGGCATCCACAGCCATAACTTTTGTGTGTTACAATAGCTAGATAATATATATTTACTTTGTGTCAAAATTAACTTTTCTGGGACTTTTTGTTAATGGATACATCTGGTTTGTATCTGTCAAGTGAATTTGTTCTGGAGAACTTTTACACAGCTCCTGGAGAAGTTTTACATAGCTTTAAGGAGTATTGCTGAAGTGTTAGAACATTTGTTTTTTGTTTTGGTTTTGTTTTTTATAATTCTCTCAAGTAAATTGATAAATTATTTCAAAAAAGAGGTTTAATTTTGCAAGCATTCTTGCTTTCCCATTTCCTGTTGCTCCCTCACTAGAGGAAAGGAGCAAAAAAATTAGAATAATAACAACTACACAAACAAACACCCATCTAAATATGATCCTAAACAGATGGAAAGATTCATCACTATTTTTTGTTATTTTTGAATTAGAAATGTCCCCTAATCTTTCTAATGTTTTTAATATGTCAGTAAAACTCTTTATCCTGAATTCAGAAGATCCTACCTTCAGTCTGGTTTGAAGGCAAAACATACTCTGTCAGGAGAAACTATGAGTTGTGTTAATAAATTGGAATATGGATGAGGGAAGGTCAAGCACTAGAAAGTCATCTAAATTCATATCTTCTGATAGAATTGACATCTATTTCCATTGATGTTGAAATTAATTCCAGTGTCTTATCTTCATTGTCCTATGGAATTTTAATTCAGCACGAGGGTTGGCTAGTTTATTATAATTTTTTCTCCAAATTTTAGTTCTTAACCTCTGTTATGAGCTCATTCCTTGTTTATGCCTTTGTTCCCCTTCCAGCTCTATCTCCATATTTGCTGTATGACTGTTGTTTTAGAATTGTGAAAACCAGAGTTAAGAAAAGTAGTGATACTTTAACTTTTAACATTTTAGGAACCAGTTTTAAAGGGTGAAAATACTATGAGAAGCAGATAAGAAGCACAGTTTTCTTCCATTGGGGAGAGATTTGCAAATTCAGCCTCTGTATCTGCTGTGAGTGCAAATCTCTACTTTATGAACATATTGAGACCAGGTGTGAGTCTGATCTTTCCTCTCTTGTGGGTCATAGAAGTTTCCATTCACTTTTTAAACTTGCATGATGGTTGTCATCAAACTATTGCTTCTCATTATTTCAGAGACTAGTCATTATCCACCCTGAAAAACTTCAGATTTTTAACTTGCCCAGCAATATAGTTAAGAGGTAACATTGCTGTCACATCACTCTAGTAAAACTGATGTGGCTGTTCTCAGATAACAGTAAATAGCAACCTCTTTGTAGTGGCCTGTACACAACTTGATGTGGGATTTCCAATTTCCTCTTTTAAAAACAACAATATGGCCCCCAGCTATTTCTGTTGGAGGTGTGTTAGGTACAGGATTGACTTGAGAGACATCAATATCACAGAAAACAAAGTAATTAACATATATATTTATTATTTTTAGAAGCAGATGTAACATTGAACCTATCTAACCATGGGCTTCTCCTTGAAATATCACACTAGCAATTCATTGAAATACTGGAGGGGGGGGGGAAATTGAGTATTTTTTGTGCTGTTTTAGAGGAAAACTCAAGACTTTCCCATTCTACATCAGGATCTTTGTCAGGATTTAAGATCTGTGGATTTCATAGAATCATAGAATGGTTTGGGTTGGAAGAGACCTTAAAGATCATCTAGTTCCCACCCCCTGCCATGGGCAGAGACACCTCCCTCTAGACCAGGTTGCTCAGTGCCTCATCCAGCCTGGCCTTANTTAGAACTGGACAAAGACAGCAAAATGAAGCCCCCAACTCTGATTTTTAACTTTGCTGGATTTGGAGGTGTCAGCTCAGCCCCCCCCACACTCCCCCAGCACTGCCCTAGCCGGCTTTGGCCTTGGGCCAAGTGTTTACGAATGTCTCTCTTGGGCCGAAGCTGTGATGTCACCGTGGGGTCCCTATAAAGCAGAGGCCACTTCAGCCTGGGCAACAGTGGATGGTGGGATGGTGGAGTGAGCTCATTGGCATCCAGTGTCCTCCCCCAACATCCTCCAGCCAAAGAACAGATGGACAGAGGAGGGGGATTGGGGGCAAGGGCTGAGCTCCACATCCATAATAGGACTCCCTGGTCCACACCTGGAGAAGACTGGCTCATAGAAGGTCAGAAAATCTTAATATTTTGCATTTTGTTTTGAACACTGAGCAACCAGATCTAGTGGGAGGTGTCCTTGTCTATGTCAGGGGGTTTGGAGCTAGATGATCTTTAAGGTCCCTTCCAACCCAAACTATTCTAAGATCTGATTCTGTCCTGGATTAGAAACTTGTGTTCTTTCTTGGATGTGGCTGATGGCCACTGAATACGGTTCGGGTTGGAAGGGACCTTAAAGATCATCTGGTTCCACCCCTCCTTCCATAGGCTAGAATTTCTTTTTATTTTATTTTGCTAGAAGTTCTCCTATTAGGCCTTCTGTGTAGTAACTTATCAGTAATAGATTAACATAGCCTGCAGCTAGGAGGAATCATTATCCTTATGCACAGTTACATAGTATAGATGCAATAGGACTGGGTAAAAATAGTGTTTAATCCTTAGATAATCAAAGGTTCGTCATGTATTTCAAATGAATTTCAAGAAAATGAGAGCTTTAGAATTAAATAACATTATAATTTAAAGAAGAGACAGAAATTAACACAGAGGGGAAATAAAATGTCTCAGTTCTTTCAAAATTACCTTCCTTCTCCCTTGGTGTCCCCAGTGGATGTCTATGCTGAATGAATTCTTGGTATTACTGTCTGGAATAGGCTGTTCCATAATTGACAGGCTTTATCCCCACTTTCCAAGAATAATTATTAGGATATGGGATGGCATCTGAACTATCTTTTTGAAAAGCAGATTTAATAAAGGAAATATAATTTACCATGAAGGAAAGAACTTTAATAACGTAGGAACAAACCTTTGACTGTTCTAGTACATTCATTATAAACTCTTGATAATTTTGCATAGTGTTTTAAACCTCTGACTTTCAAAACATTTTTGTTAGTAAAATTCATTAAGCAAATGTCATTAAACTCTTGCTTTTGGACAATATGTTCTGCTGATGGGAGGCTTGGGATGTTCCTTGTTAACCCTTGTCAAGAAATACTATGAGATAAGCTTATGTTTGAGAGAAGGAGTTTGCTAGTGCTTCACAATCTCTGTCTCTCTAGATTTTTAAAATGTGTTTAAAAATGTGATAGTAAATAGAGTTTTCTATCAAAAGTAGACACCAATCCTTTGTTCTTCATAACAAATACTTTTGTGGACTTCTATTTAAAAATAGCTCCATGATATCCCACAACTTCTGAGGATTTAATACATTTGCTCCTTTTCAAGTTGCTTACAGTTGCATTTGACAGTGGTTAAAATAATCACAGTAGTTTTAATGAAGGGAAATATCTTGTCAGCACAGAGTCTGACAGCTAAAGAGACTTAATGAACTTTTTTTTAGCCTTTACATTCTTAAATGCTGCCAAGTATTTACCAAGGACACCTATTGCTTTCTCCTATCAGCCACTTGGGAGCAATAGGAACAGCCTGTAACAAGCCAAGGTGCAGACACAAGCTGCAGATTTCTTTTAAGGTTAGGATTTAGTGGCAACCAGCACTGATATCTTCTGATTCTGAGCAATTTTGGCTTTTTTCTTGTTGTCATCATTATGGGTTTTTTTACTCCAAATAGCAATTTATAATTTTTTCTATAGAGAGTGGCAAAACTTTTGCAACTTGGGAATGACAGGTACAGGCTGTTGTACAATGCTAGCTATTTAGACATTGAGGAAAAAAAAAAAAAAGATTCTCTGGATTTTGATTCTCATAGAAGAGAACCAGAGACTGAGCCTACTGTCTGTGAATGTCAGGTATTTCACTGCATCATTTTTTTACAGCTTTCAGGATCTAGAATCCCAATGTAGGAGAGCAGAGGTATTATATTGTATTAATAACTGGTAGATAAGTTGTCAGGCTTAGCAGAGGGTACCAGGCATGGTGAATAGACATGTCCCTTTCCTCAGAGTCCCTCATCACAGCAAAGCCTGTTTCAAAATTACCATTTCTTTCAAAAGGGCATCATTTTTTCTTATCCCTTGTGATAATTATCTTCTCTTTCAACTGTACTGAGACAGAAAGATTGAAATTGAGATTTGAACTGTGAGAAGTAGGTGAATTAGTAGGGATATTCCAGATAACATCTGGATCTCATTGAAAAATAACCTGAGACATAGCCAGAGACTGGAATGCTTGAAGGGAATAAAGGAAGTACTGTGGTCTGAACTAGATAAGTTTATCCCCCACAAATGGCAATTTGCTCTAATATTCCTCATTAATGACCCCATTAATGTTTATATATATGTAAAGGGTGAGTGTCAGGGGGATGGAGCCAGGCTCTTATCAGTGGCCTCCAATGATAGGACTTGGTGCTATGGATGCAAACTGGAGCACAGGGGGTTCCACAGAAATATAAGAAAAAACTTTTTCACAGTGAGGGTGACAGAACATTGGCACAGGCTGCCCAGAGAAGGTGTGGGGTCTCCTTCTCTGGAGACATTCCAAACCCACCTGGACACAATCCTGTGTGACCTGGTCTGGATGTTCCTGCTCTGGCAAGAGGATTGGACTAGATGATCTCTCAAGGTTCCTTCCAATCCCTGATGTTCAGTGATTCTGCAAGAGTTATGTGTTCTACAGATTCAGTAGAGCTGTTTTGTTGTCTATGGGAATAATTATGGTGATTGACCTCAACTATGGCAGGCACAGTGTGTTCTCTTCTCCCAGTTGACTCAGCACCTTGCAGTATCAGGCTCTTTAGTGATACGCCTTTTTATCTTGGCATAATTTCTTACTTAATGTGACCATCCAGTGGTACATTTAAAGTTGCAGTTGTCAGCTAGTCAGCAGATGCTAACCACAGGGGCTGAACAGTGGTTAACTGAAAAATCCTACTTTAAAACCATGTGGTGTGCTTTAGGCAGAAGATAATTTCAGTGCTGTTTATGGTGAGAACTCCCTGCTGTTCCAGAGTTGGAGTGCATTTTATTTACCTCCTGAGCTGATCTAGAATCTGCCATATGGACAACAAATCCCCACATTTATTGAGAGGCTTTTGTCCTTTCAAAAGGACTATTTCATGTCATATCCAATAATTTAGTGCTTGCAATAATAAAAAAGGTATTTGAACAAATAGGATAAGTTAAGTTCCTTGAATTTTGCTCAGAGAGGTTGTGGATGCCCCCTCCCTGGAAGTGTTTAAGGAATTGAGCATTGAGCAACCTGGTCTAGTGGGAGATGTCCCTACCCATGGCAGGGGGTTGGAACAAGATGATCTTCAAGGTCCCTTCCAGCCCAAACCATTCTATGATTCTATGAATTTGTAATTTCAGAACTACAGTAATATTCTTCTAACAGAAACATTAAGTTATGCTGAAGTTGTACCAGAACCTAATAATTATTAATTATTTCCTTAGGTCTTCACCATTTAGAATAAAGCTTAATTTAAAAAGCAAGATGTGTAAAATGTCAAATATCTGTAGCTGCTGGCTGGTGACTCATGTTTACATTCTTTCTACATGATTATCTTTATGTCATTTAGTCAATCTTGTAGTAAAAGTATTGTGTATCAAACAGCTTTCTGAACATTATTTGCTTTAATAACAGCTTTGCTCTCCATCACTGGAGGAATTAAATAGTCCTGCTGATCAATTTGCTGAACTGTTAATAACACTAAGGTCTTTAAAATATTTCTGAATATTTGGAATTCTCATGCAGAGCCTCCACTGAGCATTTGCTTAGAGCCATTCATGCTCCTTCACTGCAGAGTCTGCACACTCACTGCTTGAGACAAACTTCTGCTTGTTTTGAAGCTGCTTCTGTTCCCAAATAAATATTTATCCTGGCAGCAAACCCATTTGTTTACCAGCCCTTTGCAGATTTGCCTGCATTTAGAGAATTAATTGCCCTACATAAAGATGCTGTTTATTCTTTGACAGCATGTTTCTGCTCTGCCCCTCTAGATGGCATTTCTAAAAAACAATTCCAGATGGAAATATGTAAGATATTTCTGTATTCCTCAATGGCTTTAAAAATAGATGTCTCTTCATGATTCATTGGAATCTCTCTGTGCACCTCTGAGTTGACCTGAGTTATAAACACTTTATAAATAAAGTATGCTGAAACAGTAGACTTGTTTTGCCCTCCTCCCTGATTATGTGACTGCTTTGCCTTTAAATCAGAGATGCTAAAAGTACTTCTTATGTAGAATTTGTCATTTTTTAGATAAAGATGGAGCTTCCTAGTGTTCTTAGGTTGGGTTTTTTTTCATGTTTACATGAAAATTGCAATCTGTATCACAGTATGTCAGGGATTGGAAGGGACCTGGAGAGATCATCTAGTCCAATCCCCCTGCCTGAACATCTGGACTAGGTCACATTCATGAATCAATCCTTGGTTGAAAAAATTGCAAATATCAGCAAAATACACCTGGAGATTTGATTCTGTGCTTCAAGGTGAAACATCCTTTTAGATACAGAAGTGTGGCTTGTTCAAACCTGTAGGAGCTACAGTGTGGAAATGAGATCTTTCTCATGGTGTGGAACAATAGAGAAATGATCCAACCATTCCTTTAGCCTGCAGGCTATAGGAGATAAGGAGTCCTGTTCCTCTCTGCTACTAGATACATACTATAAGAAGTCAGCCTTCAGTGGCTTATCTTGTGGTTGGGTTGAGTAAAATAATTTTGATGCATTTCACTCTCAGGTTCTGAACATGCTGTAAAACATCCATCTTTCCCAAGCAAAGGGACCAGCTGTTATAGCATCATCATGTGCTAATGCTTTTCTTGAATATCTTCCTAAAAATAATATAATCAGTGAGTCAGCTTTAGTATCTATTCTCAGGGCTTGTGCCTGAAAGGAATTCTTTTAGATGGATATCCTGTTCCTATCAAGGTAACAGCATCAACCCCGGGTTTTTGTTCTTGAAATGCTGAATAATCTTTGGTGGTTTGTTCTTGGTAGTTACTCATCAGCAGTGACTTATCAAAGTGTTTCATGCTGCTTAAATACCATATCAGTGTTCTAGGGAGCTTTAAATTGACAGTGGCATAAAATGTGGAATCTTTTCTCATTGAAAGATAACAATCCAAAATAAGTTACCCCCATAAGCTGATGGCAGTGTTCTTCTGGAACAATTTCCCTGCTGTAATAAGGAAACATGAAAAAAGCATTTGCTACAACATGAACCAAACTCCTTCTTGGTTTAGCTGTCATGGAGCTAGAGATGCATGAATACTTCTCAACTGACCCAAGCTGAGAAGAAGCAATTTAAAACTCATAGTCTGGGCTTCAGTCAACTTTGAATTATGGCACTTTGTAAAAAAAATGTTGTAAAATTACAATCTGTATGAGAAGAATTTCCATGAGAAGATGATTAATGGCTTTTGAGAAGAGTATGAGCATATTTGGATTGCTTTTATGGTGCTAATATTGCAGCTGTAAAAGACTTCTCTTTTGATTTGTTTGAGACTGAAGGACCCTTAGCAGGCTTGCTGAGGAAACTGGTGTAGGTTGACTCTTTCTTCCAGTCAAGCTTTTTATTATCTATAGGGACAGCTGAGAGTAGGAGGGATCAGGGCTCTGTGTGTCAGACCTGGTCCATTTCTTTGATGGAGGAAACGTGTTTCCTAAGAAATGATAATAAGCATCAAATTCCTTTATGAAATAGCAAGAGATGAAAGGAAGCTATTAAGTATTTCTGGATTTTTCTTACAAGATCTAATTTCTCAGGTGTCCTTGAATTCCCCAGTGAGGGAAGAAAACTTCTGGAAAAGACACAGCACTAAAGTTATGAATCATTCTCTTAGATTACTGTGTGGGCTGGTTTATCCTATGTAATCAGGTGATGGCTTTTGAGTCAGTCCTGTGACTTTTTCTCCTGATTTCTTTCTGGAGTTTACAGAGGAGTTTAGTTATATTCTCTAAATCTTTTCCTAATACCAAATCACTTAGATTTTTATTTGTGTTTTTTTTGGTTGTTGTTGTTTTGTTTTTTGGGGGATGAGGTGGTTTGTTTTTTTCCCCCCAGAAACATTTGTTGTTATTATTCACAAATTTAATGAAAGATTGGGATTTGAGTCTTGAACACTTTCTACTTCTATAAATATTCTTATTTGCAAATGTAAAATTCCAATGTTTTATACACTGCATAGTTTTGTCTACTGAAGTTTATTTTTTTGCCTGAATGTTACTTCATTTTGAATATGAAGTGTTTGAAAGAAAACTAACTCTTTTTCCCAGTCCCAGATATCACAGAGATTTAAGAGGTGAAGCTGGTTTTGTAAACATACTCTGCTTTATGTAGACCTCATTTTGCCCCATGCCCTGCCATAAAAAAAAGATACATGCAGTGTTACTTCCAAAGGAAGAAATATTTTCCCCTTATCTTTCCAAGCCAGTAAATGTAACCCCAGAGATATTTTAAAGAAGATTATAGTACATCCCACTGCAGACTTCAAATGCAGCTAACAGATGGTGTGCTATCTGTTACAGTGGGATTGGCTGTACGTGCTATACCATTTGAACTCCATGCAAGTGGATCACTTTCATGGACAGAGTAGGCAGGAAAGGGGTAGCTCTGTGAATATACTCACATCACTTGGAATAACTGACAAGAGGTGTAGGGAAAAAGACACACTAGAGAAAAATCACACCTGATATTTTTTCACTATGGAAAATACTAGAGATTAGAAGGCAAAAATTATTCTGTTTCAGTTTCTGCTGCTTACTCTGTATTTCTTGTCCAGTGCTGAAGATGGTGTAAGTTTTTCTTTTGGTACTTTAAAACAGGAAATGGGGAGAGTGATAAATTCTGCTTAGCACTATCTACTACCATTTAAAAAGGGTATTAATCAGATATTCATTTCAAAGGGAGAAAGAACAGAGATGAATGAGTAGTACACACTTAGAATGGTTTGAGTTGGAAAGGATCTTAAAGATCATCTAGTTCCAACCCCTCTGCCATGGGCTGGGACACCTCCCAGTAGACCAGGTTGCTCAGTGCCTCATCCAGCCTGGTCTTAAACACATGCAGAGATGGAGCTTCCACAACCTCTCTGGGCAACCTGCTCCATTGACTCACCACCCTCACAGAAAAGAACTTCTTTCTTATCTCCAGCTAATTTGCATACATTACTCCTAGTCCTGCCATCCAGTAACCTATTAAAAAGTCCTACCTCAGCCTTCCTGTAGGCTCCCTTCAGGTACTGATAAGTCACTATGAGGTCCCCCCTGAGCCTTCTCTTCTCCAGGCTGAACAACCCCAACTCTGTCAGCCCATAAGGGAGGTGCTCCATCCCTCTGATAATTTAAGTGGCCACTGGACCTCTCCTCCTTTTTAAGTTACAGCTTAGTCCAGGAAGTTTTATTTAAGAAGTTCAATGTTGCTCAATGGGATTCATCCCACCCCATGAGCAATAACCTACCAGGGATGATGGAATGGTTTTTGGGTTCACAGAAAGTGGACATAAGGAATTCCAAATTAATGCATTAACTGGATCTTTAATGGGCACAGGCTTTATTCCTAAGAAGGATTTAAGGGTTAATTGGAGCAAACCATCAGTTTGTCACGTACCAAGGAAAGAACAGCCAGGACACTTCTTGCTTTTTCTCATCAGTGCAACTTGAAATTTCAGCTCTCATTTTATGCTTGGTTGTTTACCAACACTGTGAAAATACCCTTCACATCCTTCTCCCCCCCCTCCTGAGCCTGCATTCCTGATATGCTCTTTATAGCCCAAATGCCTCAACTGAATCCCAGGCAATCTGAAACCAACCTAAAAACTTAACGTTCCCCTCACGGGGGGATTTGGATGAGGCCCAACAACAAGAACATTGCAAATTAGGAATGATGTGGAAAAGTGGGTGTCATGGCAGAAATATGTGCGTGGGTGCTTTTGTAAAAACCTGTACACAATATGCTTGTGCTGTGCTTTTCCAACTGTGATTTCTTTCCAGCTGCTTGTTGAAAATGAATGCAGTTAAGACCTTTTAATATGAATTTGATTCCTGTTTAAAAAAAAAAAAAATCTGTCTGAAGGTAATTTTTTCTTATTCTACAGAAGCAGGCAGAATGTGAAGGTAGGGAACAATTGCATTGAAGTGATCTTTAGAGATCCTAAAGAATACAGTCTTCCTTTTTAAGAGGAAAAGCTAAAGTGCAGAACTGAGCTGCACCATTTGGAAAGGATTCAGTGAATTATTTGGTGCGTGCCATATGTAATTAGTGATTATTTACACAATAAATGAAGTTTTGGCCAAACAGCTCTCTCTTCATGTTGCCAATATACTTTGCTGGCTGTGTTTTTCCTGCTTCAGCCACAACTCCCCCTCCCCTGCACCTCTTGTTTTCATTTTTTTTTCTACCAGGACTTCCAAACACCTCCCTGTGTGCTGACAGCAGCAGGCACTCATTACTGAATGACTCGCTGTCGAGACAATGAAACTATGCAGGGCAGGATGGAGTTGTCACTATCTCCTTCAGAGCCTGCATTCAGCATGGGAAAAGCTCTCTAAAACAGCTTCTACCCTGGCTTCCCTCAGGTTGTTGTGGCCTTTTGTTTTTGTGCAACTGGAGCTTCATTAGTTTGTTGCCTCATGCACAATTTCCAACGGCCGCTTTGAAGACATGTTAATTATAGTAATAATTTCCAACTCATTTACTAGTCATTGCCTATTTTCTTGCAGGGCAAAAGTGGAAATAAGATCTTGCCCCAGCCACTCCTCATTGAACAGTAGTGCCTTAAGTCAAATCTCTATCTTGAAATTTTTTTTTTAAATTTTTTTTTTTATTTCCTTCCAGTAAATTTTTGCCAGAAGCTGTCGTTTCTCCAAGGTCTGTGCAAGCATAATGCAAACACTAATACCCTAAATCATTTCACACGTTGGTAATAGGGGAAGTATTTAGCCATCAGAGGAAGAAAAAAAATAAAAAATCTATTAGATAGAACACTTCATTTACTGAAAGCTAAATAAGCTGTTATTCTGTGTGAGTTTGCAGTTTCAATGCTTTTCCTTTAAGGCTGTGAACAAGCCTTTGGGCTGCACTGCTTATTTGACCATCATAACCATCAGTAGCTTCACTGTAGAAACTCCAACAAGAACTCCCTGTTTTGGGGTTTGATTCTGTGAGACGCTGAGTACCACCTGGAAAGTATTTTATATCCACAGTTTCTGGCAAAAAAAAAAGGCAGTTCCAACTGGCCTAGGTCTTTGGCCAGGATCTATCAAGAGAAATATAGGTATCTTTTCAAAAGGAGCCAAAGATGGTCATGTGTGAACATAATTGGTAAATGCACACTGCTGTCCATTTGCACATGCAAATTTGCTAAAGTAAATATGGCCTTGCCTATTCATTATTTTAAGGACTCACTCTTGGTACCTGCTTGAATGTAGCCCTCAGCATTCTAAGCTTCTCTGGCTGAATCATGTATTTTGAGTAGATGCAACCAGAAGGTCTGAATTAGGATTCAGTTTAGGTGCATTTCATGAAGTGTGTCCATTGAAGTTTGTTTGAATCCTACTCAGTTGTGCTGTGCACAAGGGAGAAATCTTTTGCTTCCAGCTGATGTGTGGGAAAGGGAAGTGTGCAGATGTCACCAGCTCTTCCCTGCTGTTACTGTACATTACTCCAAATGAAAACTCTAGCTACATATTTCTTGTGGCTAATCTTTGCAGATGATTGGTATCTCAAACTATGGAACAGCTGGCTTTCAGTGTTATAGAATCATAGAGTTGGAAGAGACCTTCAAGAGTCATCTAGTCCAACCCCCTGCAGTGAGCAGGGACATCTTGCACTAGATCAGGCTGCTCAGAGCCTCAGCAAGCCTGGCCTTGAATGTCTCCAGGGATGGAGCCTCCACCACATTTCTGGGCAACCTGTTCCAGTGCCTCCTACCTTCATAGGAAAAAACTGTTTCCTAATGTCTAACCTCTCCCTGCCCTGCTCTAGCTTCAAACCACTGCCTCTCATCCTATCACTCCATGCCTTGGCAAACAGCCTCTCCCCAGCTTTCCTGTAGCCCCTTCTCTTACTGGTAAACTGCTATCTGTTCTCCCCACAGCCTTTTTTTTTTGTTGTGTCAGCTTCTGGCACGAAATTATTTACTTGAAAAGCTGAATTCTGTGTTGTACCAGCTCTTGAGTCATTTTGCTTGTATTTAATGCCCACTTTGTTCCCTCCTCTCACTGGAGTGGGAGTAGTCGTGTTAACACGATGGTAGCAAGTTAGTCATAGGACTGTTTTCAAGGTTTTAGTGACAAAGATTACCACACTGGGAGCAATTCTAATCATAGCAAGCATGTTACTGGGAGCTGGGGTGATTTCCTCCTTAATCTAAGATGATGCTGCAGCGTTTTTGCATCGAGTGGGTGGGCAATTCAATTTTGAGGAAGGTTGCTGAGTTTAATAAGCACAAGGAGTCTCAATATTGATGGAGGCAGAAGAGCCATGGCTTTGGAGGGGCTCCAGCAGGATCCCACTGCAGCCATGACTTTGACACTGTGCAGACCCTGCACTTAGCAGGGTACAAGGTTTATTTAGGCTCTCTCTCAAACGAAAGGGAAATGCTTGCTGAGGCAGATCGTATATTACACATTTCAGTGGCAGCTCATTCGTCACAGATCTAGTAACTGAGCAAATGGGACAGCTTTCTTTAGAAATGGAAGTTGTTTTGGCCATTGGAAAAAGCAATTTATTTACACTAATGCACAAATGAATCCCCAGCATCCTGGAATTTTGCTCTAGAGAAGCACCCAGAACCCTGATTATCTGATTGCTAGCCTGAATACTGTTTTTTTTTTGTAGTTTAAAGGACAAGTCACTGAATAAAGAAATCTCTAACACCTTCCTAATTCAACCATGCCAGAATTTTTTCAAATACTGTAGTCTTTTATTGAGTTTTAGAAGTTCCTGCTTTTTGATCACGAGGAAGGACTGAGGAGGGCTTTAGTAATAGTTCCTGAAAGTCAGCCTTGATTTTTAACCAGAATATTAGAGGAGGAATATAATAATTGTATTAATTTGGTGGGTTGGAGTTATTGTATGTGAGCAGGCAAAGAAAAACATGCATGAAAGGCAAGTTTTAAAAGGATAGTCTCTTCTCTCAATTAAAAATTACAGTGAATTTTCTGTTTTTATAAAGATGGTAAGCTTTAATAAAAGTGGATTGCATTGTAACAAATTTTTTGTCATTCCAAGTCAGATTTTAGGTGTGATTTTTATTTTTATTCTTTTGTATGTGGCTAAAAGCTCTTTTTGGAACCTGAAATCTGTGAGGGAATCCAGGTATTTCTTTTCCATACCTTTAAAAATCAATTAATGTTGGCACAGAGCAAGCAATGACACAGTTGTCCAACCATGGTGGTTGTGGGGTGAAGATTGCTGTCAGGTCAGAGTTCCCCAGACCCAGCTTCTGTGGGTGATGCATGGACCACTGTGGGCAAATCAGTGCAGAAGTGGTGGAGATATTTCTTGGAGTGAAAGGAGGGAGGTAATTTGCAGGAATGGGAGAAGAGGTTGTGTTTGTGCCTGGGTGGCCAAGCATCTGCTATCTCTGTGGATGCACAGGAGAATGAGCATAAATGTACTAGCTGGTTTCTGTCAGACTAGTTTAAAAAACCTGTTACTTCAAATTTCAGTTGTGTATCTACATATAAGTTACAGGGGGAAATGGATGAGATTTTTTCTTTATCTAGCAGAACTCCATGAGGGCAGTATTTTCAGACCAGATCCAAGACATGTAAGTGAATATACTCCTTTATTATCAGGAACTAGTTTTATTTGTAATTCATGCATGTTAAATCATGTCATAGAATCATAGAATGGTTTGAGTTGGAAGAGACTTTGAAGATCATCTAGTTCAAACCCCTGCCATGGCAAGGGACACCTCCTACTAGAGCAGGTTGCTCAATGCCTCATCCAGCCTGGCCTTAAACACTTCCAGAGAAGGGTCATACACAACCACTCTGGGCAACCTGTTCCAATGTCTCACCACCCTCACAGTAAAGAATTTCTTTCTTAAATCTAGCCTGAATCTCCTCTCTTACCATATACATTTTTTATTCCTAGCCCTGCCATCACATATCTTATTAAAAAGTCTTATCCCTGCCTTTTTATGGGCCCCTTCAGGTATTGAGAAGCTACTATGAGGTCCCCCCTGAGCCTTCTCTTCTCCAGGCTGAACAACCCCAACACTTCTGTTAATAAGTGTGTAGTCAGTTGGATTCTCAAGCTGTCAGTTGTTTTGAGTTTTGTCCCCTGAGTAAATCAAATGGGATGCTCATTGCCTCATTTCTCCAAAAAACACGTATCATGTCATAGCATGGACATGGAAAAAAATTAATCCAGTAATGATAAAAATACTCTCAGGTAAATTCATCTTTCTTTACATAACAGAGTGTCTTTTTTTTCTCTCCTCTCTGTATAAAGCATTTCTGTGCTTTCTTAGAAAACAGCAGTCTGTGTAGATGATAAAAATGCCTGTAATCTCATAAATAAGTTCCCACCTGTAGTAAAATTCTGGCCCAGCTGTGCCAAGCTATGCAATTTGACAAGGGACTAATTTCAGTTTTGCTGCACAGCTAAAAAAAGAAACCAGGTGAAACAACTGAATGCTCCTACTTCAGTAGGAGTCATAAATCAAACTGGTGGGTGGGGGAAAGGAATGTTCTTGTCTTCAGAAGGAAGCCTGCTTTTTTCCATGTGAAAATGAAATGCATTTGCAAGGGGTGGCTCGTTTACAACCCATATCATTACATATTAAAGACTAAACAAAATGAAATAATAATAACCTGTAAAATAAGTTCAGTATTTTACCAGTTTCCCTGATCTAGAATTCATTAGAAGCACGACTTGGAAACATTTAATACAGTCATTATTTTCTTTGTTGTGCCAAGAATCTCTAAACTTGTTTTCCTCACAGTATCCTTTTAGTATCCTTGATTGTTAGTAAGATTATCATTACATATTAAAGAATAAAAAAAATGAAATCATAATAACCTGTAAAATAAGCTCAGTATTTTACCAGTTTCCCTGATGTAAAGTTCATTAGAAGCACAACTTGGAAGCATTTAACACAATCTTTACTTTCTTTGTTGTTCCAAGAATCTTTAAACTTATTTTCCTTGTAGTTACCTTTTAGAATACAGGATTGTTAGTAAGATTGTGATGACATATTAAAGACTAAACAAAAAGAAATAATAACCTGTAAAGTAAGCTCAGTATTTTACCAGTTTCCCTGATATAAAATTCATTAGAAGCAAGACTTGGAAACATTTGACACAATCATTACTTTCTTTGTTGTACCAAGAATCTTTTAACTTATTTTCCTCACAGTTAGCTTTTAGTATCCATGATTGTTAGTCAGATTATCATTACATATTAAAGACAAAACAAAATGAAATAATAATAACCTGTAAAATAAGCTCACTATTTTAAGAGTTTCCATGATCTAAAATTCATTAGAAGCATCACTTGGAAACGTTTTACACAGTCATTACTTTCTTTGTTGTGCCAAGAATCTCAAAACTTGTTTTCCTCACAGTTACCTTTTTGTATCCGTGATTGTTAGTCAGATTATCATTACATATTAAAGACAAAACAAAATGAAATAATAATAACCTGTAAAATAAGCTCACTATTTTAAGAGTTTCCATGATCTAAAATTCATTAGAAGCATCACTTGGAAACGTTTTACACAGTCATTACTTTCTTTGTTGTGCCAAGAATCTCAAAACTTGTTTTCCTCACAGTTACCTTTTCATATCCGTGATTGTTAGTCAGATTATCATTACATATTAAAGACAAAACAAAATGAAATAATAATAACCTGTAAAATAAG